>CM037855.1:67860370-67942597 GCA_021234595.1 Delia radicum
GCTCAATTTTAGACAATAAAAACGCTTTTTGGTAAGATTGGGATCCCGAGCATGACCGCGGCAACGTACGTCGAACAGACATAATATGTTCTACAACATTTTTTTTCGTTGCCTAATTTAGGCGATATGGAACAAAATAGGTTTAGGGGCGATTCCTAAAAACAAATCCATTAAAATAAATAAGTTTAGGCATGACTACAGTCCAAAAATTACACTTTTTGTGCTTCAATTTAAGAAGATATGTCAATTTTCGAATCTTTCTTCTAAAGTTCATAAAAATCCGTTAATATTTATGTTTTCAACTTAAGATGATGTTCTTTTGGAGGCATCCTATCCTGTATCTACTTGGACCAAAATAATATTTTTTTTTGAAAGCTTAAGCGTCAATCCTACTTTGTGTTTGCTATCTACGGTTTCTAGTCAACATAAATATTTTTATGTATTACATGTAAATTTGCTTATACGCTACATATGCAGATCTATTTTTTTTAACACAGAAATGTTGAAATATGTATGACGGACAATATTCAATGAATACTTTCTCAATGAATATTTTCTCTACTCGGAACAAGTTACGAATTTTCCAAAAAAAATTATTTTTTTTTCAAATTCTCCATAAAAATAGTATTGATATAGTAAAATTTCTAGCATTTGCCAAATTCAGTTAAATAATAAACTAAAAATAAAAGCTAAATTAGTCAATATTTAACCACGTCTACTTCGCCCATTTTTCTGAAAAATTGGAAAAGTTTTTCCATGTTTTTTTTGTCTCTTATAGGAGAACAAATACTGTTAGATTTACAATACTACTATATACTTTTCTTTGGTAGACAGTGGGCTTGGAAAACAACATATGCCTTTTAGAATATTTAAGTACTTTCGGAGACTAATCTAATGATGTATCTAGTGTTAATAACATTTGTTTAGTTCTATACATACACTGAAAAAAGCTTGTTATTCTTTTAAAAACAGTCAACAAAAAATTTAAAAAATTGTTAATGTCAGCAAAATCTTTTGCTGAAAATAAGCGAACTGATTTTTAACAATAAAATTAGTAGATGCAGCAAAAGTTTTGCTAACGCTTAGTTGATTCAAAATTAAAAAATTCTTGCTAAATGTTAATAAAATTATTAGTAGACTGAAAAAAACTCACAAAATTTGTAGAAAAATTATACAAATTTATTTATTGAAAATCTTATTTTTTTTTTTGTTATTCTTTTAAATTAATTTACAATACGTTACAAAATATAAAAATGTTCATAATCATACATTAACGACACAAATTAATTTAATATGTATTTGAAAATATATAGAAATAATTATATATAACATAAACAAATTATCATTCAACTACTTACATCAGCTGTTGTAACTGTGATGGCATATTTCTGGAATGAAACAAAACAAATATTCTCTTCAGCTTTGAAAATATCAAAAAATTCGGTGTTAATGTTTATAAACAACAAATAAAAAATTAAAAAAATAAAATAGTGAAGTGTTTAACAATAAACATGATTGAAAGTCTTTTTTAAAAAACAAAGTTATTAAAATTCAAATTTTCTTCACACAAAAAAGCAAAATATAAAAAAAAAACAAAAATGGAGCATCTTGATGATTTAAACAATCTCTGCAATGATTTAAACAATCTCTGCAACGAAATGAAGACACTGATGAAAATGATAATAATGAGCAAAAACGTTACAAAGAGTCTCTTTCTATTAGCTCTGTCAATGCCAAAATAGGATTCGTACAATCTGACGTCACAGATTTAAAATCAGACATGAAGGAATTAGAAACTACAATGGAGCAAATAGCATCAAATCTGAGCGGTATGAATATTCATATCAAAGATGAAATACAAAATACACTTGCCACCATAACCACTTCTTTAGGTCATTTAGTAGCCCAGGTCACTGAACTGCATAAGAAGGACAAAGAGAAGAAAGAGCAAATCAATACATTAGAAACACGTATAAACAAACTCGAACAACAAATGTTAAACAAAACAATTGAAATAAAAAATATACCACATAAAGTAATGCCTGAAACTGAGGTCTTGAAAACAATTGGAGCTTCATCAGGCGTATAAATTAACGATACTGACGTAAGCAATGCCTATCGTGTTAAAAGAATAATAATGATAAAGATGATAAAGTGGTAGTAGAATTTTCTTTTTTTCTTTAACAAGAAAAGAGAATTTATGCAACAAATTAAAAGGCACAGAGTAGATGCAAACATTTTAAGTGATAATGATAGCAATAAAAACAACAACACCAACTCAACAAGTAACACCACCAGCAATATTTATATAAACGACCAATTTACTTTTCACAACCGTCGGCTTCTATGGCTAGCCAAAAGAAAGCAATTTTAACTTTGTTTGGCTACGAAATGACACCGTGCTTGCAAAGAAAAATGAAAATTCTTTCACAACAGCTATTTTCAAATCTTTAAAAACTTTATACAATATAATATAAAAATAAAGTGAACAATACACAAGAAATAGACAATTTTAATCACTTATGGGTAAACAAACAAGTAACAATAAAATTTAAAGATAACGTCCAAAATATTGTGCATAACTGTAATGTTCAAACAATTTTTAAGAGAACGCTGCTTTTAGAAACTTCAATGTTTATGGAAAGTACAAATGAACAGGAAATTTTTAAAATACTTAAAACATAAAAAAGGACCTGGTATAGATGAAATAAGGCCTAAAGGTATAAAAAATAATGCTAGCTTTTTAACACCAATTGTCACCAAATTCGTAAACGCCAGCTTAGATATCTCTACAATACCAGAATTACTAAAAACATCACTTATTCGACCTATCTACAAAAATGGAACCAAAACTGATTATAATAATTACCGGCCGATATCTATTCTACCTGTCATTGAGAAGATACTGGAAGAAGTTGTATGAAGGAGACGTAACAAAATTCATAAAAAATATAAAATTATTAATGATTAATGAATAAAATTATCAATTTGTTTTCCAAAAGGGTAAAACATAAATAAGCTACTCGGAAATTTTTTAAATTAAATCAATGAAAGTCTTAGCAAAAATAATCACTGCCTGACACTGTTCATTGATTTCAGCAAGGCTTTTGACACTCTTTCTCATAACAAACTACTACTGATGCTACAAAAATGCGGATAACGAGGAAATTGTTTAAAATGGTTCCAAAACTACCTGCAATTCCGATCATATTGCGTAAAAATTAATAACAATCTCAGCTGTAAAACTTCGATAGAGTATGGTGTTCCACAAGGATCCAAATTAGGGCCGATATCATAATATTCAAATGTCTGTTTAAATTATGCAAGGCCAACTTAACACTGCTCAACGATGGTTCACAAAAATCATGCATATTAGTCCGCCAAACCTCAATTATGAACGCATAAAATTAAAATTTCACAACATAGAGTGCTTGCACTAACAAACATATAATAATCAAAATGATAAATGTTGAAATAAATGTTTGCTGGAACTTATTACTTACGTCAATGAAGGCTTTATCAATAAAAAACAAACCGATGTAATTTATACTGATTTTAGTAAAGCGTTCGACCAAGTTTATCACGAACTTTTGTTGTACAAACTCGATAAGATTGGCTTTAGTATATTATTTCTTAAATGGATTGGTTTATATTTATACAACAGAAAACAACGTGTTAAATTTCGAAATTCGTTTTCCAAATATATTGATGTTTTATCTGGTGTCCCACAAGGTAGGCATCTTGGACCTATATTATTCAAATTATTTATAAATGATCTTCCTTCAGTTATTACGCATTCTAATACTTTAATGTATGCAGATGATGTAAAAATTTATCATTCATTCAACAATTGCAACGATCAAATGCTACTACAGAATGATATAAATCGTTTTACTACTTGGTGCAAAATAAACTTAATGAGCCTTAATGTTAAAAAATGCAAGTACATGATATTTTCTAGATGCTCTCCTATTAATGGTCGCTACGTGATGAATGATGCTTCTATTGAGTTTGTGGAGTCATTTAACGATCTTGGCATTCATTTAGATAGAAAGTTAGACTTTAGATCTTTTAACAATAAATAAAGCTACTGGAGTACTTGGATTCATCAAACGCTGGAGCAAAGAATTTCGTGATCCATATACTACAAAACAATTATTTACAAACGCTTGTCAGACCGATTCTAGAATATGGTTCTGTCGTGTGGGACCCTCAGTACCTTATCCATTCAAATTCTATTGAATCCGTTCAAAAACAATTTTTATTATTCTACCTTCGCGGCTTGGATTGGAATCCAAATATTAATCTGCCCTCATATCAACATCGCCTAGCACTTATTAAATTACCTACGCTGAAAAGCCGTAGACAAATGCTGAATGTGTCCTTCTTGCTTAAGTTGATGAATGGAAGTCTTTATTCACCATATCTGCTAAGTAAAGTAAATATGAATTTTCCCGTTCGTTGTTCAAGAAATTATGAATTTTTAAATATTAAATATCATAAATCTAATTTTGCAAACTTTGATCCATTTCGTAGAACTTGCGATGAGTTCAATATGTTGTTTCAGTTAATTGATTTTAATAAAAGTTTAGATATTGTAAAGAGAGATATTATCTTATATTTAAATTCCTTAAATTAAATAAGTAATTCTAGTATTTCTATTGTAAAATATTTTAATATTTACTAATTGTTCATAGTCTGCACGGATTAAATAAATAAAAATAAAAAAAAAAAATAGTTGACACCTATAAATAACTTGGTGTCCAAAAATCTAAAACTGAATATTTACCAAAGGTACAAAGGTACACACAAAACACAAGTTTTCAATTTATTTTTGATCATTGGTGATAATCTGTTTTACTTCGAGCTCATATAATAAATATTAGGATTGTAACCTCTTTCAAAACGTGTTCTGATGATGGGAACCTAGAAAATTCCCGAAATATATCTATCAACACATTCTTGAAAGGGTCAAAGAATAAATTTGAAAACAAAAACTCTATAGATTATTTGTTAGGACAATATCCTAATAAAGAAATATAGAGTATGGCCTCGAACTTGAATAATTTTCATTTTTCATTCACAATTAAAGGTCGAAAAAAACATAATTTTTATTTTTAATAAAAATTATATCAAACTTGTAAAATAATTTAGTATTTTTTTTTTTTTTTTTTAAATATTTTATTTTGTCTTTAATTTAATTAAAAAATTTAAGTTTTTTAAATTCACAATTTATATGTGTACGATGCACGTTGATGGCGTCTTTTGTTTTATTATGTCTGAAAAACAGATACAAAAATCTGCAATTTTTCATTTTTGTTTATGTCTTACAAGAGTTGTAATTTTTAGTAAAGGGTGTTTTTTATACAGGTATATAACATTAAGTTGGCAACACTTTTTTAACTGGCGGCCATTTTGTCAGCTGTCAAGTGATTTATGTTTAGTTTGGTTTGGCATTTTAACATGAATAGACTAACGCCTGAACAGCGCTTCGAAATTGTGCAAATTTATTTTAAAAATCATGGTTCTGTTCGAAATACGTATTGCGCACGAAATACGTATTGCGTCAGTTTACGGTCAACATAATCGTCGATCAGAGCAATTAATTCAATTAAATACGGAAAGTTTTCGCACCACGTTTACTCTAAATGATAGTATGCATCAACAGAGACGTCGTTCAATGCGTACAGAAGAAGTCATTGCTGCTGTAGAGCGTTGCGTAGAGGAGCACCACAATCAGTCTATCCGCCATCGTGCACAGGAATTGGATATGTGTCCATCCACTTTATTGAAGATTTTGCGGAAAAATCTTGGTTTGCGTGCTTACAAAATCCAACTCGTGCAACAATTGAAACCACACGAACACCTCGCAAGTCGTAGATTCGGTGAATAGGCCCAAAACAAGATTGCAGTTGATCCCGATTTTTAACAACGGCAAACGTCGAAGAGAACGGTCGTGTTTTTTCTCTCCTGTGAGGTTTTAAGTGTATAAATTAACTATTAAATATAAAACAATTGTTTTTATTATTTTTATTAATGTTGTTTAAAACACACAGACATTTGAATAGTCAATAATTAAAATAAATAATTAAATAAATATTAATAATGATACAAACATAAACAAAAGTACTACTAAAAAACAAACAACTAAAAAACAAACACAAAAATATAAACACAAAAACTCCTAAACCACAAAATCTAAAAATTAGCCACAATAATATAAACACAAAACTTTACGGAGAATAATAAATACAAACCAATGAATAAAACTAACAAAAAAAAAAACAAAAAAATCAAAACAACAATGAAAAATACCACTGAAGAAAATAATTATACACACGAAAATTTTAACTATCCAGTGGAATCGGTTAAAAGTCCCGCGCCAAAAAGAAAGAGAAGAGTTCTACAAAACTCTATACTTGGATATATTTCAAAAACAAAGAGAATAACAGATACCGAATCCCCTTAAATTTATAACAATTACGGACAAACGCTTTGAAAAATTAACTGAACAAATACAAAAAATGATGCAAACAAAATTTACAGAGTATAAAAATGATCTCTTAAACTAGATAAGAGATTTAATGTAATAAAAAACGATATTTGTGAAATGTCAGAAAGAATTAACAAACTTGAAAGAGAAATACCAAAAATAGAAACAGTGGAGTTAAAAATAAGTATGGGCGATGAAATAAAGAAGCTAAAAACACAATTAAAACGGGAAGAAAATTTTACTGTCGCAAAAGACATTATAATAAATGAAATTCCTTTTACACCAGAGGAAAACTTAATGGAAATATTTAATAACATATGCTTAGCCATACAAACCACCATGCCTTTAATCAAAAATAAATATCGTTTACAAAACCATAATAACAAAAACAAAGAAGACTCGTCTGATGCTGCAATTATCGCTAAAATGTGGTCTCCATACGATAAAAATTATTTTTTAAAATCATTAGCGAATTTTAAAAAACAAAACGAAATTTAAAAAACAAGACTTTTTCTTTTGCCTTAATCAGCTCGGTTTAAACTCCGAAAATAAGTTGTTTGTCAACGAAAATAAGTTTATGTCATATAAATGCTCAAAGTTTGGCACCGAAAATAGAGAAATTCCGATACATTTTTAAAAATTCCAACATGGACATTATATGCGTTTCCGAAACTTGGTTTCATTCAATTATCTTAAATCTGTCAGTTTCACTGAGTGGATATAATTTAATAAGGGTTGAAAATCACCTGGTACCGATTTTCTTTAAAAGAGGTTATTTTGAAGCTATTTCTTCTGCGGTTTTATGTCTTAAGAAATAACTGGACGTTGAGTGTTTAGACACAGTTAAGTGTTATTATGCAATTTGAAAAAATCATGATTTTTTGATAACAATTAAAATTTTTAAATTTCTATGAAAATACGATCTAAGTGGTCAATTTATTACCATAAAGCAATATCCGATTAAATTTCAATGGCTGCGTATGCGCTAACTCCTTTAAGGTTTATATATGTGTTAAGTTTTCGGAAAAGGAAGTTTTTGCGGAAGTTATAACAAATTGAAAATTAAACACAAGAATAATTATTGCATGAAGTATATAAACTTTTTTCGTCGGGTAGTCATATAAACATATATGTTAAAACATACATTTTTAATTGTATATAGCCTTGTGTTGTTTCAAAAGTATTTATAGGGGGTATATATTATATTGTGTTATTTACAATTACTCTTAAGATTCCTAATTATATTTTACTATATATACAATCTAGAGTTATATATAATTTCGTATACAATTTAACACAAATATACATACCCGAGTAAAAAAGTTTATATAAAATTATACATGAGGAGATATTTTCATCACATACAATGTGATATAATTTGATCCGAAAAATGGTTCTATTAAATTGTATCACTTTGGATATTATTATATTTACTTACACACAATTTAATAAGAATGTATCCAATTTTATCCGAGTTTTGTCCCGATCTGATTACAACCAATTATATTTCATTTGATATAATTAGATACAAATAGATACATAATAATCCAAATATCTTGAAATTAAAAGATACACAGAGATAACAGAGAAGATAAATTTTACATTTTTGCTTATATTTGGCATTTTTTGTACTTAAAATCAGCTTTTTAAGGATTTGAGCTCTAAAGGTGCTTTTTTTTAGTTTTCTCCGCTTGAAATGCCTTTTTCTCATAATTTTTAGCTTTTTCTAATTTTTTTTCAAAAACGCAAGTAGTATGGAGATGAGAAGGCATTAAATCTTAATTGCTTTTTTAGTTGGGCAAGCAAAATGTCTTAATTGTTTTTTTTTGCATGCCCATAGTGTAAAAGGGTTGATGGGAATGCAGGAGAGTAGTATGGAGATGAGAAAGCATTAAGTCTTAATTGCTTTTTTTAGTTGGGCAAGCAAAATGTCTTAATTGTTTTTTTTTGCATGCCCATAGTGTAAAAGGGTTGATGGGAATGCAGGAGAGTAGTATTTAGATGAGAAAGCATTAAGTCTTAATTTCTTTTTTTAGTTGGTCAAGCAAAATGTCTTAATGGTTTTTTTTTGCATGTCCATAGTGTAAAAGGGTTTATGGGAATGTAGGAGAGTAGTATGAATAAAAAGTTTGTGCGTGCTCATAGTGTTAAAAGGGGAGTAATAAAAAGTTTGTGCGTGCTCTTAGTGTTAAAGGGTGGTAGAGAAAAAAAAGTGCGATCACCGGAAAATGAACGGCTAAAAATAAGCTAGCCGTCTGAAAATGGAAATTTGCGTTCTCATTATGTAAAATTTGGTTTGATTTAGTTTCTTTATTTATTGGTATTTTTGCATGTTCGAAATTTGCGCTCTCATTATGTAAAATTTGGTTTGATTTAGTTTTTTATTTTTTCTTATTTTTGCATGTTCATTTTTACGTTTATCAACGTCATCATTGTTTAGTGTCCGCCGACTGTTTTTTTTTTGGTTTTTTTGTTTGTTCTTCACAAAACTTGATCGTTCTTGAAAAAACTTGATCGTTTTCTAATAAATATAGCTTAATTACCAAAAATCCGTTCTTTATATTAAAAAGAAACAATCAATATTGCTGGAGTCCAAAACAATGATTTTCATTATAATTACCCAAAACATTGTATCTTGCAACAATGTCTAGATTAGAAAACACAAGTCAGCAAATATAAGTAAAATTTTAAAGTTTAGACTTGATAGAATTTCACAAAATTGTGTAGTTTAGAATTATTAATTTTTTTGTTTTTGGCATTTTTGTTTGTTTTTGACAAAACTTGATCGTTTGCATCTAGGGGTAGCTATTTAAAGTACAGATTTCATAATATTTTATTTTAATTTCTTTTTATTTACAACAGCATTTATTTTATTTTTTAATTAAAAGTATTAAAAATGTACATGTTTATCGTATAAATTTATGAGATTGTTTACATAATCTGTTCTATATCTATAAGTCACGCAATGACACGTGTCAGGTCCTTCACTGCAGGTATCATCAGACCAGGGGCAATCTTTAAAATGCTCTCCATTTACTGAAGAAACCATCTCAGTATTCTCATATGAATCAAAATATTCAGCACTCTTTAAGAAGAAATATAAATCTTCTAGACTTATGAACTCCTTATATTCATTAACGAAAGCGGTAATTTGTGCTCGCATTGACATCTTAATCGTCTGAGTGTTTCTTCCTTTCTAAATCCCCAACATTATATATATGTTATGTTATTTATGCTCTTTTCTTACCAGTCAGCGCAATTTATTCTGCTATCAATAAATATCTTAAGAAGTTAGTTTATTTTTTAATTCATCGGAAAATTTAATTTTAAAAAAATCGCCAAAGAAGCAACCACCATGGACGCTGCATCAAATTCATTATTAAAGATATTTCATGATCTCAACAACAAGCCCATACTCCATACTAAAGATATGGATGATCTTAAATTATACAAGATTTTGAAAGCAATTCGAACGCAAACAAAATATGGAGAAAGTATCCAGATTGAGGGGGAGCACTGTATCATCTTTCTTCCAAAAAGGTTTGATGGCATCACTGAAGAAGAACTACTGGATTTATCATCGGGGAATTACTTTATCAAAAAAGAACGTGGGGTAGACGGCAAACCCTTCCGATTAGAGTTGGAGTTATTTCATATAAATGAATATATTATTCCTCAAAATGGTGAATATCCGATTCGGAATTAAATTGTTCAAAAAAAAAAACAATCTTAAATAAAACCAAAGTTATATACCAAAATTAAAAAAAAAATAAAGTTGTTTCTTTCTTATTTATTGTATTTTTCATATAAAAATTTTATGCATAAGTGACCACAATTATATAAATTATATTTTTGTTGTTGATTATAATTATATTCTATATTACCTCCCAAGTATTTTATTACTTCAAGTGGTGGCTGCAAATTTCGTGTCAGTAGATAATACTACCACTGCTACATAGTTTAAATTTATGTATATACATTCATATATAGAATGGTCATACTTTGCAATTATCGATTTTTTGTGTTTTCTATCTAAACTAAAATATATTTCCAAATATGATTTGTTTGAGGACTTGCCCCAATCTCACTGACATATAATGCTGAGGCATTAACGCAAACAGCAATGGAATGCGGATTCTTGAATTCACCCCAGTGTCCAATTATAGTTTCTGAACGTGGATCTATAGTAAAACCGCGCACAGGCAAAATTGATGTTGGACCATTTACAGCATAGACAATATCTCCATATGCAGCCACACCAAAAACTCTACCCAAATCAGGTTCTTGGATTGTTGCCGCAGGCTGCCCCTCCCCCAGTGATGTTTTTAGACCAGCTCTGTAAGAAAAATGTATATTTATAGTTATGTTTGCTTACGCAATATTTTTACTATACACTTAAAAAAAAGTTTGTTGAAAATTTTGTTAAACGTCTATTTAACTAACTGACAGCAATTTTTTTTGCTGAATTTGAGTTTCCAGCAATCATTTTAGTTAAACTTTTTTACTAAAAAACTAATTTTGAACTAATTTTTGTTGCTACCAAAATTGTGCTGATAAACACATTCTGATCACGAAGTAGAGAAAAAAGGAAATATTAAGGGTCCGCCATCTAATTTTTTTTTTCAATTAGTGCTTATTTCGTGAATGGTAACACTTAGCTCATGTCTGATTTGACAGATAATTAATTTTATCCTTCCGCTGATCGAATATGGTCCGCATGTTCGTTATCTTGTGAAAAAAGTGAAAGAAACTGGCATCATCATCGATAAACAAAAGCGTGAAAAGCCAAAAACAGTGCGTACACCCGAGAATATTGTTGCTGTGGCAGAAAGTGTGCGTGAAGCACCATCAACATGAATTCATGAATATAATTGTGCAATATTTGACGAGGAAAAACTGATATCTTTTGACGTTGTTTCTTTATTTCCAAGTATTCCAGTGGAATTCGCAATTGACGTGATTATGGATAGATGGGAAGAAATCAAGAAAAACACAACTATACCAAAAGAATTATTTTTAAGATTAATGAAATTTTGCATTAAAGATAACAGATATTTTAGATATAAAGATAAAATTTACACAAAGTGCAAGGGACTTCCTATGGGATCACCAGCATCGCCAGTTGTAGCTGCCTGGACAAACTTGATAGTAAACCAAGACTTATGACAAAATACGTGGATGACCTTTTCTGTATCGTGAAAGAATCTGCAATAGAAGAGACGCTTCAACAGTTAAATAAATTTCGCCAACGAATAAAGTTTACGGTAGAGGAAGAGAAAAATGGCCGATTACCATATTTGGACACAATAGTGGTAAGAAGAGACAACAAAATAAAAATAGATTGGTACCAAAAACCAACGTCGTCAGGAAGACTAGTGAACTTCTATTCTTGCCAACCCAAGACGATAATAATGAACACGGCGAGTAATTTTATTAGACGGGTGCTGACTATAAGTGATAAACAGTTTCATAAAGAAAACATAGCAAAAATAAGAAAAATATTGAAAGAAAATAGTTTCCCAACAAATTTGATTACCAGACTTATAAATATAAACAGGACCAAAAAAACTCAAAACAGCACGGAGAGAGTAGAACAAATGAGATATAAATCGTTGACTTACGTACCAAAAATATCGGAGCGTATTGAAAATTCCGGAATTTATAATAAAGAAAAATTTAAAATAGCGCCCAAAACACAAAACACATTAAAAACACTTTTTTCAAACACAAAAAGTAAAATTAATAAAATGGACAAATCAAATCTAATATATAAAATAAAATGTACAGGCGACAATAACAATAAATGTGAACAAGAATATGTGGGTACAACAAAAAACAAATTAAAGACGAGAATTTCCGGACATAAATCAGATATAAAATGTAGAAATAATTTTACAATGCAGAAAACTGCACTTGCGTCGCACTGTGTAAATAGCGGTCATTTGCCAGACCTTGATAATGTAGAAATATTGCAAAGAGAAGAGAATTATAATAGAAGATATACTTTAGAAATGTTACATATAATTAATATACCCCAAGAGAATTAACTATAAGAGTGACACTGAAAACTGTGCACAGACGTATAGGCATATAATAAACAAGACAAAGCTTAAAATAATTAGTGCAATAGAAAATACTTAACCGTGTGGTTGTTTGATTATTCTGAATATTGTAACTCAGTGTAAGTGAAAACGTTGTTTGTTTATATTTTATGCTTGTTACTTATTTGTTTATTTTGTGTTACACTGTTCGACGTGATATTAATTTGTGTATTATATATTTTTGTATATTCTAATTTAAGTTTCCTGAAGATGCCATCCGATGGATGGAGAAATATATTGAAAAGAAAAATAAAATAATTTTAATTTATTAAAATCTAAGACCTCGAGCTTGACTATTTATTTAATTAAATATAAAAATGTTTATAATCTCACATTGACGACACGAATTAATTTAATATCTGAAAATATATAAAAATAATTATATATAACATAAAAAAATTATCTTTCAACTACTTACATCAATGGTTTAGACGATGGCATCTTTCTAGAAACGAAACAAAAAGAAATAAAAACAAAAAAAATATATACAACAGTTTTTTTTGCAATAAGAAAAAAGAAACGTACAACATTACGTAATTATACAAGTATACAATTACTTTGACAAGTCGTTGACAACACAAAATTTAAGTTTTTTTAATCCGCAATTTATATGTATACGATACACATTGTTGGCATCCTTTTGCTTTATTATGAAAGATAAAAAATCTTCCATTGGTGATTTTTTTATATGTCTTATAAGATTTATACTTTTTAGTGTCATTTTCCTCGTCTTTACTAAATATTGACACGTCGCGACATCTGCTTCGGTCTGCGTATATCTTTCAATCTGGTTGTCGTCCACACATTTAATGTGCTTATCAACACAATTTTTTTTAGCAAAATATATTAGTAAAACATTATTAGTAAAACATAAGTTCAAAACAGTTAAGTTCTGAATAAGTAATAATAATAAGCAAACAAATTTGCTGAAAAGTAGTATACTGGATTTACAAGGCATTTTACAAACTCATTTTTTAGAGTGCATATAAACAACCACTAATAACTAACACAAAATTTAAATTTCGGCAAAATAAATTAACTGAAATAAAAATAAGAAAAAGCAAACAGACAACGGCATTGGCACAACATTGTTTTGAAAAGGGACATACAGCTGATTTAGAAAATGTAAGAATTTTAGACAAAGAAAGAAAGGGAAAAAGCGCTTTACATTAGAAAGTTTAAGAATACAACAACGAAATATGAGTGCAATAAATAGAAGAGAGGATATGTATAATATTAATGCCAACTACACTGTAGCAATAATTTAGTCTTAACTCAACTGTGATCTTAACATTAGGAAAATAGAAAAAGAATTTACTGTGATATTTTATTTATTTATTTTTTACAATTATTTTTATTTATTTATACATATACTTGTTTTGTATTGTTTAATAATTGAAAATAATGTAAAATTGACAGATAAGATTATATGTAAGTTAAATTATTTTAATAATGTTAGGCTCTATGTTGTTGTTATGTATTTATATTATTGTTTTTCTTATTTATGTTTTATATGGTTGCCAGATCAATAAAATATTCATCCCAGAAGATGTTGGAAAAAAACACCAACGAAACGTCGGATGGACCATTAAATGAAATAATCTTTTATTTTATATAATAAACTGGACCTTAAAAGCCCGTTTTTAGACAAATCTAAAAAACAATCAAGAATTTAAAATAGAAAAAGGTCGATAAAAACATTTTTAGAATAATTTCAATCGGAGGGCCCGCCGTATCACTGAATAACTTAATCGAGCAACAATATGACGAACTTCTTTACACACATAAGACAAAAATATAATGCTGACACCTGCACATTACTGAAGAAATATTGCAGAGAGACAAAAAAGTTAGCAAAACAGTCGGAGAAGCTAAAATACTTATTATCCTGTATTAAAAAAGCACTTACACCCACACATTTAGTAAATACAACAAAGATCACAAGACAATTATTCACGTCATCTAAAATATCACACGAGTTGAACAAGATTGAGCAGAAATTTCATGGTAAAATCATGAATTTGCAGATAAAGGAAACCAATTTGAATTTAAAGGATATCCGTAGAGAGTTAAGTATCATAAAACGAACAATTACAGCAATTTTAAACGATGAGGAATTTGAAAATTTTATAAGCAGGCAGAATTCTAGGTTTAAAAACATTATAGCAAAGAGTAAGCAGACACATTTGTCCAAAATAAAAAACTTAAAAAACAAAAAGTTAGAAGAATATAACCTAAAATTTAATCCAGATTGGTTCGTAAATAAAACCAATATACCATTTCCAGAAGATAGCAAGTGGATTCTGTCACTCGGATCAAAATTTGCCTTACCAATTAATAAAAATACTTTTTCACCTATCAATCTAATTGCTGACCTTGAACAATGGGTTCAAACCTTGTCGGATGATAGAGAAAAAGATATAATTAGAACGAAAATAGCCAATAGAATTTTAACACACAAAAGGACAATGAGCAACAACCAAAGAGATAAATTTATACTGAATATATTTGAAGATACAAGAAGGTTTTTGAAAAGATTTAGAGATGTAATAGTCGTAACAAAATCCGACAAAGGTAACAAAACGGTCATTATGTATAAGGAAAACTATGAAACAGAAATGGAGAAACTATTAGAAGATAAATCTACTTATAAGACGATTCGCGTAGATCCAACCCAAAAATTAAGAAAAACAAATAATAAAATGATAGATGATTTATACAAACAGGAACACATTACACGCTTTGAAAAAACGAGAATGACATCAAATGCAGCAAACAAACGCTCCACGGTTATATGGACTCCCAAAGATCCATAAGCCGAATATGCCGTTACGTCCGATATCGTCATCTGTGGATGTTCCTTGTTATGACTTATCGAAGTATATAGGGAAAATACTTAAAAACATTATATTGGAAAAATATAATATAAAAAACTCCTTCCAACTGAAGGAAAGATTAGACGGAATAACTTTGGACGAAGATGAGATATTGATATCGTTAGACGTGGTATCGTTGTTTACCAACATACCAACACATTTGGCTATAAGCAACATAATGAAGCAATGGGACACTTTGAAAAAACACACAAATATCCCCCGTACACAATTTCTCCAAATTCTTAAGTTGTGCCTTAACGATAATAATTATTTTACGTATGGTGGAAAGTTTTACAACCAGACGTATGGGATGCCTATGGGCAATCCATTATCCCCAACTATAGCGGACATTGTTCTTGATACCTTATTGGAAGAATCTACCGTAGAACTACGGGAGAACAATGTACATATAAAACTGCTCACAAAGTATGTAGATGACCTATTCGCTATAATAAAGAAGAAGGACGAAGACATGATATTAAAAATATTAAATAGCTATCACACGAAAATAAAATTTACAATTGAAAAAGAAAAAGACAACTCTATTCCATATCTTGATATGAAAATATATAGAGAAAATAGTAAAATCATAACGGATTGGTATACCAAATCGATTGCTTCTGGACGAATAATGAATTACAATTCTACACAACCAATGAGACAAAAACTTAATACGGCAACAAACTTAATTTGTAAGGCAATTCAGTTGAGTGATAATAAATTTAAATTAAAGAACAGCTTAAAAATCACGGAGATTTTAACAAAAAACAGCTATCCTAAACATATAATAAAAAATCTAATTGACAATGTAACAAATGAAAACAGTTCGCGGGCAAACAACACAGAAGACACATCTGGCAGCACCAAATTCTACAGCCTTGCCTATATCCCTAAACTATCAGAAAATGCACAACTTAAAGAAATAATAAAAGATAAAGAAGTCAAACTGGCGCATAAACCAAACATGACAATAAACTCGTTGTTTACGAAATTAAAAACCAAAATTGAGAGCAGAGATCAAAGCAATGTCGTTTATGAGATTAAATGTATAGGAAAGGAAGACGAAACGTGTGGTAAAGTTTATGTGGGTACAACAAAGAGGAGTTTAGGCACACGTATTGATGAGCATGAAGCCGACATAAGAAAAAGCAAACAGACAACGGCATTGGCACAACATTGTTTTGAAAAGGGACATACAGCTGATTTAGAAAATGTAAGAATTTTAGACAAAGAAAGAAAGGGAAAAAAAGCGCTTTACATTAGAAAGTTTAAGAATACAACAACGAAATATGAGTGCAATAAATAGAAGAGAGGATATGGATAATATTAATGCCAACTACACTGTAGCAATAATTTAGTCTTAACTCAACTGTGATCTTAACATTAGGAAAATAGAAAAAGAATTTACTGTGATATTTTATTTATTTATTTTTTACAATTATTTTTATTTATTTATACATATACTTGTTTTGTATTGTTTAATAATTGAAAATAATGTAAAATTGACAGAGAAGATTATATGTAAGTTAAATTATTTTAATAATGTTAGGCTCTATGTTGTTGTTATGTATTTATATTATTGTTTTTCTTATTTATGTTTTATATGGTTGCCAGATCAATAAAATATTCATCCCAGAAGATGTTGGAAAAAACACCAACGAAACGTCGGATGGACCATTAAATGAAATAATCTTTATTTTATATAATAAACTGGACCTTAAAAGCCCGTTTTTAGACAAATCTAAAAAACAATCAAGAATTTAAAATAGAAAAAGGTCGATAAAAACATTTTTAGAATAATAAAAATTTTATACTAACTTTTTTTTAGTTTTTTTCATTCTACTAAACTCCAAAGTTTTTTGTAGATTTCAACAAGTCGATTTTCATTGACATTAAACTTAGTGTCAGCAAAATTATTTGCTGAATTTACAAATTTTACAAAAACACATTTGCATATATTTACAATTTTTTAGCAAGGATCCTGCCAGCAAAAGTTTTGCTGACTCAACTAACTTTTTTGCTAAGTTTTCGGACTTCTTTTTGAGAGTAGCTTTCGTTTCAAGTACACAGATTATCAACCTAAAATATCTAAGTAAAGATTTGAATTAAATTTGTTTCTAAACAAATACTTAATTCAATCAATTAACATTTGAATTGACTTTTAAATATAGAAATACATATTTTATTTTAGACTTAATTCTCAAAATATTTTTTCATACACTGTATGCTTAATAGGGTGGGTCGATTAAGCAATCGATATTGTGCCATCGAGTTTTCGATAGCTTTGGCATGAAGAAAAAAAGTTGCACTGCGACGTATCAAAAAAATAATTTTCAAGGCGCCCAAATTTAATTTTTTTGACTTGAACAAAAACTTTAATTGAGTATTAATGGTGGTTTTACATACAATTTACGCTTACAACTGTTAAATGATGGAAATAATTTTGATTGACGCTTATCACGATGATGACTTATTTAAGAACCAATATTGAAAATGCTTTTTATTTGCCAAATAAATGCTGAAATTGAGTTTCGCTTATGAAAAATCAAAAGAAATCAATTTTCGGCCAAAACTCGTTTTTCTTTTTTTTTTCTTTTATTCCAAATACTATCGAAAAGTCGATGGCACAATATCCACAAATTTTTGTCTTTACAAATCGGCCTACCCTAATGCTTAAATAGAAAATTTTCAGTATAAAATACCAAATGCAATTAAGTTTACAAACAAACAAAAAAGCACACACACTAACATCCAAACAGACGCAGCATTAACAAAAACATACATACCAACGCGTTCCAACGTATCGTTCTCACACTTTTTTTGTGTGTCATATTTTTTTGCAGAAGTTATTTATAACTATTTTTCCTTTTTGGATTTTCAATAAAAGTTTTAATTGATATTATCATTACCGTGATAGGTGCAAAATAAATTAAAACATTAATTGAATGCAATAAATTTTTTAATTGAAACCCTTTTTTAGTTTTTTCTGTGTACTAGCAAAGTTCAAAACTAGTAAAAAATTGAAAAGGATATTTGACTAGTTCTTACTCGAAAAATTTCTCCCAGTTTGTTTGATTTCTATTTTTACAATTTTTTTCTTCTTTCACTTTGAATATTTTGGCATCCTTTCTATTTCTAGTTACTGCACCGATAACATTTTCAGTTTCTCAGTTAAGTAATTGCTCAGTTAAAACCAACAAAGATAAATTTTAACTGAAATGTTCGCTATCAAGTAATTTTAAATTAAATAATATTTTTTGTTGCTCTATATTAGTATAGATATGCGGGTTCTGCGCCAGAAAAAGATAAATTTTGGCGAAAAATATAAATTTTTTTTTCCATATGGGAAAAATACATTGCATTTTTTAAAACTTTTTTAGTCTTATGGGAAAATATATGAACCTTAAAATGCTTGTACTTGCATTTTTTATAAAACTTTTTTAGCCTTATGAAAAAATACATCCACTTAATATAGAGGTTCTTATACATCAAGTTGCATTTAATTTAACTTGCTTTAAATATTTTTGTTTTTTATCTTTGCTAGCGGATATACATACAAACATACATATATACGTACAGACATTTAGTTCTTTCTTTCATAAATTAGGTGTTTTGTTGTCAAGATCACTGACTTTTTATTTCATGTTGAGTATGGTCAAGAGTAATTGTTTAAAAAAATGTATTGAGAAAGAACATAATGATTTTGAGTGATTTAAATTTTATATGATTAAAAAAAATTCTATATAAAAGAAAAATTTGTTTGCAAATGATATTTTCTGAATTTCAAATGATATTTTTGGAATTTAAAATTGTATTTTTTAAATTTCAATTGATATTTTCTGAATTTCATATATTTTCTGAATTTAAAATTATATTTTTTAAATTTCAAATAATATTTTCTGAATTTTAGATGAAGAATTTCAATTGATGTTTTATAAATTTCAAATGGAAATTCTGAAATTTAATTGATATTTTCTAAATTCAAATTGATATTTTCTGAATTGCAGATGTAAAAGTTTTATTCATGAATTTTTATTTTGCTTCAGTAAAATGCTATTGATTTATGGTGTAACGTCGTGTTTTCACTGGTTGCTGAGATAGACTCAGTCGAGTCCAGGGTTCGTTATAGAATTATTTATTATGTTCAAGGACCAAAAGGAAACACACAAGACCTTATATACTTTTTCCATAAACGTTATAAAACGTATTACTTTATTCGTTATGCAATATTTCTTAAATGCTAGTCTTTGATTACAAGGGTTTTTTTTCTCTATAACTTTATTTCTTATTGATTAAATAATATAAATTTCCGTTCCGACACACGACATATATCTCATACGACGACATCACTTGGCCACGTACGATTCCGACGGATCACACACTCAGTTCCTAGTAGTCGAGGAAAGTCAACCCAAACAGTCCTCCTAACTACGGGACAGACGAATATTTTAATATTTGAGGAAAGTCAACCCAAACAGTCCTCCTAACTACGGGACAGACGAATATCTTAATCTTCGAGGAAAGTCAGCCCAAACAGTCCTCTTAACTACGGGACAGACGAATATTTTAATATTTGAGGAAAGTCAGCCCTAACAGTCCTCCTAACTACGGGACAGACGGATATTTTACTATTTGAGGAAAGCCAGCCCAAACAGTCCTCCTAACTACGGGACAGACGAAGATTTTAATATTTGAGGAAAGTCAACCCAAACAGTCCTCTTAACTACGGGATAGGCAACTATTTAAATATTTGAGGAAAGTCAACCCAAACAGTCCTCTTAACTACGGGACAGACGAAGATTTTAATATTTGAGGAAAGTCAACCCAAACAGTCCACCTAACTACGGGATAGGCAACTATTTAAATATTTGAGGAAAGTCAACCCAAACAGTCCTCCTAACTACGGGACAGACGAAGATTTTAATATTTGAGGAAAGTCAACCCAAACAGTCCTCTTAACTACGGATAGGCAACTATTTAAATATTTGAGGAAAGTCAACCGAAACAGTCCTCTTAAATACGGGACAGACGAAGATTTTAATATTTGAGGAAAGTCAACCCAAACAGTCCTCCTAACTACGGGATAGGCAACTATTTAAATATTTGAAGAAAGTCAACCCAAACAGTCCTCCTAACTATGGGATAGTCTGAAAGACGAAATATAAGAAAAGTCAACCCAAACAGTTCCTATATTTTGTCTTTTTAAGTGGTTTTAATTAGTTAGACAACCCAATCTACTTCATTGACCGCCACAGGCAGACTGACCTGTTTTCTGTGTTTGCTCTGCTTTTATACAAAAATTCACAACCATCAAAACACACAAAACACATATGCTTGCCTAAACTCACTCATACATATAAATTAGTTTACACAACAGAGCCGGCTGTGTTGTGCACGCCGTATCCTGCACATGTAAGCCGACGAACTATTACAACACTAACGGACAACGCAATTTAAATATTTAAAATTAATATTAAATTAAATAATATTTAATATAATTGTGTGGTACAAAACGAGGGAACGACTTTGTTCCTCACACATCCTCTCCTCTTCGGGTAACCGGAATTGAAGTTCACTTGGGTTTGTATAAACCCGGCTTGATCCAACTGCCTCTTTTGGACAATATCCTCTTACAATAGCGGTGGTGTGGCTGTTTGTGGAGGTTGTGGGAACCAGATCGGGATTGGTGTGGTAGTTGTCCCTCAAAGAGGATAGCTCGTCGACCTTTAGTTTTCTTTTCATCGTTTCGGCGGGGGAACTTATCTTTTGACCTCTTTTTCCGTTGTCCATCTTGTAGTCGGGTATCTTGTTAGTTGTATATTTTTTTTCCTTTTGTTTAGTTTATCTAAGGATGAGAAAACACTGTTTTAGTAATGTAAAACACAGGAGTACAAAAAAAGAGTATATATACACCAAATAAAAATATAAAATTTATAAAAGTAAAAGTTTTAGATATTATCCGTGATAGGTTTAATCTCGCTAACATGGGCTGTCCTAATATCCCCTTTATCTCGGCCCTTGACCTTAACTATCACTTGTGAGGGCAATTCAACAATAATGTAGGGACCCTCGTATTTCGGTGCCAGTTTTGCTGCAAAATTATCAGTTGCTTTCGAAAGTGGGTGCTGTCGGACCAAAACTTCTTGTCCAATCGTTGGTTTCCACGGTCTTCTCCTCAAATTATAATACCGTTGTTGGTCCTTTGCAGCTCGGGTTAGGTTATTCCGCACAATTTGAAAAATTTCGGATAACTGGGTAGCCTTGTCTTTCGGGTTTTGTTGGATATTTCCGGTACCAACTGTGACTTCATCGTACAACGCGCGAGGTAATCGGGGTTCCCGGCCTTGGATCAGGAACGCTGGAGAATATCCGGTAGACTCTTAGCAACTGGTATTTATAGCCAATGAGATTTCTGGCAATTGACGAACTGAGAAATCATGGTCTTAATTGTGCGATTTGTTCTTTCCGTAGGATTTTCTTGAGGGGTGTAAGGTGCCGTCAAATTTTGTTTATCCCCAATTTCCTCTAAATACTTCTGAAATATTCGACTGGTAAACTGTGATCCGTTGTCGGTGATAGCTACTTTTGGCACGCCGAATCTTGCTACGATGCGTTCACGGAAAGCCTTTACCAAACCTTCAGATGTGTCCTTTCGCATTGGGATCAGCCAAGTCCATTTGGAGAATTTATCCACAATAACTAATAACATACTATGTCCGTGTTTCGTTCGTGGTAGGGACCCACAAAATCTAGGCAAACGGATGCCCACGGTTCCTCTGGTAAACGAATAAGCATTTCCCCGGCAGGCCGCTGCTGACTTATTTTATATTTTTGGCATGATTGACAACTCCTTACATAACGGCTCACATCTCTAATAATCCCGGCCAAAAGTATCGATTGCAAACTCGGTTGATTGTCTTACGGATCCCGAGATGTCCAACAGTAGGATCATCATGATTCTCCTGTAGTACACGTTCTCTTAGATTAGTCCCAACACATAGTTTCCAGGGGTGGCAGTCCTCATCGTTGTGGTTCCTAGGAAAATGTCGATAAAGTTGATTATTAATTATAGAAAAATCAGAATATTTTTGCGGGTTTTCCTGTACTTCTTTTATTTTCTTTGTCAACCAAAGACATTCGGGGGGTTGGTTCATCGTCTTGATCCGTTGACATACTTCTAACGGCTGCCTAGATAAGGCATCTGCCACGATATTCTGCGACCCCTTTCGGTACTGAATCGTGAATCTATATTGTTGTAGTTCTAATGCCCAACGAGCCAATCGACCTGTCGGAGTTTCTATTGAATTCAACCACTTAAGAGATAAATGGTCCGTGATAACTATAAAGTCGTAGCCTTCCAAATACATTTTAATTTTTCTTACACCCCAGACTATAGCAAGGCATTCCTTCTCCGTAGTGGTGTAGTTTTTCTCGGCTTGATTCTGATGCCGGCTGGCGTATGCTATCACCCTTTCGGACCCCTCCAACTGCTGGGTCAGTACCGCACCAAGTCCAAAATCGCTGGCATCTGTTTGAAGGTTAAACGTTTTCGAAAAGTCAGGGCATGCAAGTACCGGTGCTTCAGTCAATTTTCGTTTCAATTCTACAAATGCTCGCTGTTGTTCCGTTGTCCATTTAAAATGTTTACCCTTCTTCAAAAGAGTGGTAAGAGGTTGGGATAATTTTGCAAAATCGGGCACAAAACGCCGGTACCATGAAGCGACACCTAAAAATCTACGCACGTCACGCACATTTTCGGGGGGTTGCATTTCGGTAATCGCTGCTACTTTATCCGGATCAGTTCTAATTCCTTCACCACATACTACATGTCCCAGATATTTTATTTCTTGCTTGAAAAACTCACACTTTTCGGGATTTTCAACTTAGCCCGTCGAAGACGTTGAAATACTTCCTTTAGGTGGCACACATGTTCTTTAAAAGTTCGGCTGGTAATAATGATGTCATCTAGGTAAGCAAACGCGTGGGGTTCCATGTCGGGACCGATTACCTTGTCGAGTGCACGTTGAAATGTTGCGGGCGCTGAGTGAAGGCCGAACGGCATAACTTTCCATTGATAAAGACCTCTGCCGGGTACAATAAACGCGGTAAATTTCTTACTTTCTTCCGACATTGGAATCTGCCAATAACCATTTTCCAGGTCAAGACAACTGATGAATCGGGCTTCCCGTAATCTGTCTAAAATGTGATTTATTCGGGGTAGAGGATAGGCATCGGGCACAGAACGACGATTTAGCTGCCGGAAATCCATACATAGTCTCCAGGAGCAATTTTTCTTTTTCGCAAGTGTGATTGGAAAGCTGTACGCACTGGCTGAGGGCTCAATACAACCTTTGGATAAAAGTTTATTGATTTCGGTATCAATTATTTTTTTGCATCGCGGGGTTGCGGTTGGCGTATCTGATTTTTATGGGGCGATCATCCTTCATCACTATTTGGTGTTTCGTTAAATTTGTTGGCCCACACACATCCTGAAACTTCTGTACTTCTTCTTCGAGAAATTTATTAGCATATTTTTGTTCACGACAATTAACGTCCGTCGAGGTTGTTCGGTCAGTAATTGAATTAGATAAACTTACCGGAGCAGTCGAATTTTGATGTCCATCTTGATCAGTGGATCCTGGTGAGGTTGAATTAGAGGCACCATTGTTGTCCGATGACGTCTTTACTGCTTGTTCACGCACCACCGAATACCTTAAATTGAGTGGCGTACAAAATTCTTCCAGGCGTAGTGACAAAGTACCAATCGTCACTCGGGTTTTAAAGGCACGTAACAGGTCTAACCCGATAATCATTTCTTCTAAGGCGTCTGGCATTATCAGGAACACTCCCGGTTTTATTTCGTCTTCAATTTTCACAAAGATTTCAATTGCGCTTCTGATTATTGCTGTTGATTTATCCGCTAGGGCCACTTCAAGTTCTTGTGGAATTCGTGGGTAGTTACCGTACACAGTTTTGGCCAGTTCATCGCTAACATAATTGCTACCAGCACCTGTAGTTGCTATTGCGGTGGAATTTCCAATTTTTACATTGGAAATAATTCGACTATTGTCGCACCATAGATCTATTAATTCCGTTGGGGGAAATTGCTGTGAAGTGGAACTGGTTAGAGTCTCATGGCCGCAAATGTTATCCTGGGCTCCGTTATAATTATAGGGTCGTGGTTTACCATCATCCGGTGTGTTTATTCCGGTTTTTGGTAGTTGTTACCATTGGGGATACTTTCAAGATCGTCTGCTAACGCTAGGAGTTCTTCCAGATTATTGAAGTCTCTACGCTGAATGTACCATAAATAATTTGGATGGGGGTTTCGATAAATTCGCTCTAGTTTTTGGTCTTCAGTCATCTTGGTGTGTCTCATCAAAGTTTGTAGTGCTAACACGTAGTCTTTAAATGGTTCACGTTGTCGCTGACATCTTCTCTTGATTTCGTCTTCTAGTTTTTCGAAATATCTAGCTGGAAGAAAAAATTTTATAAAATCTGATTTAAAAGATTCCCAGGTCTTCCACTGTTTATTATTATTGCGGAACCAACTTAGAGCCCTGTCCTTACACAATTCCGGCATAGTACCTGGCAACAAATCATTATTGATACTATACATAGTTGCTAGTTCTTCAACTCGTTCGAGGAATAATAGTGGATCTTTTCCCCCATCGTATTTTAAACCCCATTTACGTACCATATCTATTATACTTAACAGTTGGGTTTCCTGCTTCTCCAATGTTGTTGGCTTTTGTGTAGACCCAACCCCACTGGGTTCAATTTTCAATGGACTTCGTTCTCCACTTATGGAAATTTTTGGTAATGTTGAGGTATTTTCATATTTCTCCTGTAGCTCCAATAAGCGCTTTGTACGTTCAGGTGGGTGTTCGCCGCCGATGAACTGTGCCATTTGCTTCCGTAATTCTTCCACATTATTTGCAGGTTTTAGTTGGAATTCGGAATTAATGGTCTGCAGCTCTTCCTTCCGTAGGGAATACACCCAGGATACCCGTAAAGTACTCATTATTTAATAGACTTTATTTTCTTCGTAAAATTTATTTCGCGGCCTTTAAAGTTATATATATACTTGTTTTATTTTAGACGTTTCACACGATTTTATTGTTAAGTTTATTATTTTCTAACTTTAATTTTTTTTTTTTTTATTGTTATTATATATTCTTTTTTTTTTATGTTTAATTTTCTCTTACAAAGTCTTTGTTTTCCTTTAAAGGTCCCTGCTCGGGCGCCACTGTAACGTCGTGTTTTCACTGGTTGCTGAGATAGACTCAGTCGAGTCCAGGGTTCGTTATAGAATTATTTATTATGTTCAAGGACCAAAAGGAAACACACAAGACCTTATATACTTTTTCCATAAACGTTATAAAACGTATCACTTTATTCGTTATGCAATATTTCTTAAATGCTAGTCTTTGATTACAAGGGTTTTTTTTCTCTATAACTTTATTTCTTATTGATTAAATAATATAAATTTCCGTTCCGACACACGACATATATCTCATACGACGACATCACTTGGCCACGTACGATTCCGACGGATCACACACTCAGTTCCTAGTAGTCGAGGAAAGTCAACCCAAACAGTCCTCCTAACTACGGGACAGACGAATATTTTAATATTTGAGGAAAGTCCAACCCAAACAGTCCTCCTAACTACGGGACAGACGAATATCTTAATCTTCGAGGAAAGTCAGCCCAAACAGTCCTCTTAACTACGGGACAGACGAATATTTTAATATTTGAGGAAAGTCAGCCCTAACAGTCCTCCTAACTACGGGACAGACGGATATTTTACTATTTGAGGAAAGCCAGCCCAAACAGTCCTCCTAACTACGGGACAGACGAAGATTTTAATATTTAAGGAAAGTCAACCCAAACAGTCCTCTTAACTACGGGATAGGCAACTATTTAAATATTTGAGGAAAGTCAACCCAAACAGTCCTCTTAACTACGGGACAGACGAAGATTTTAATATTTGAGGAAAGTCAACCCAAACAGTCCACCTAACTACGGGATAGGCAACTATTTAAATATTTGAGGAAAGTCAACCCAAACAGTCCTCCTAACTACGGGACAGACGAAGATTTTAATATTTGAGGAAAGTCAACCCAAACAGTCCTCTTAACTACGGGATAGGCAACTATTTAAATATTTGAGGAAAGTCAACCCAAACAGTCCTCTTAACTACGGGACAGACGAAGATTTTAATATTTGAGGAAAGTCAACCCAAACAGTCCTCCTAACTACGGGATAGGCAACTATTTAAATATTTGAGGAAAGTCAACCCAAACAGTCCTCCTAACTATGGGATAGTCTGAAAGACGAAATATAAGAAAAGTCAACCCAAACAGTTCCTATATTTTGTCTTTTTAAGTGGTTTTAATTAGTTAGACAACCCAATCTACTTCATTGACTGCCACAGCCAGACTGACCTGTTTTCTGTGTTTGCTCTGCTTTTATACAAAAATTCACAACCATCAAAACACACAAAACACACATGCTTGCCTACACTCACTCATACATATAAATTAGTTTACACAACAGAGCCGGCTGTGTTGTGCACGCCGTATCCTGCACATGTAAGCCGACGAACTATTACAACACTAACGGACAACGCAATTTAAATATTTAAAATTAATATTAAATTAAATAATATTTAATATAATTGTGTGGTACAAAACGAGGGAACGACTTTGTTCCTCACAATGGTAACATTTAAGTAAAATTCTTGTTTTGATACGAAAAAGTGACCTGTAATTTAATTTTTTGATTGTTTTATATTAGAATAAAATGTGAAAGAATATTAAACTTCTAAATAAATAAAATTTCAGTATTTAAAATATTTTTAATATAATTATCTATTCAACCTTTTAAATTGTCTGAAAACAATTAAAAATTATCAAATTCGAAATGAGATCTTATTTACTTCGCATTGATACATTTTTAAGCTATGAACATTTTCTGATTTTTGTGAGTTTTGAATAGAAATATTTAAAAACTTTCAGAGAGGAAATAACTAAAAATAAGAACATTATGTCCCAAGTTTAGCAAATATATTAAAGGAGTATTTTTTGCATTATAAGATTTTCTTAAAACTTGTTAGGAAACTTTTTTAATTTTTTTTAAGTGGGATTTTTTTTGTGATACATGTTGATAACACTGAATATTTTTCTCTTTTGATAAATTGTGGTTTGCATTTAGTATATTATAAATTTAAAATTAAATCTTTTTTTTTAAGTATCATGCATTTTTTAGTGTAAACATAAACATTAAAATATTTGAATATTTTTATTTTTTAAAGTAAATTTTATTCTTATATTACATAATTTTTAGATAAATTGTAGATTAAATATATGTTTTGAAATAAATGTTAAAGTAGATAGAATAATATTGTTTAATTTCAACTGAACGTTTCTTTTTAGGAAATAAGAAGTAAACATGATAAATTGTTAACAAAAATTAAAATTTATTGTAAAGAATGTTAGCAAGTTTAACGTTTTTTAAATATCTTAATAATATTTGTAGATTTTTTGTAATCTAAATCTCCAAATTTAGAAACTCAGGATTTCTTTTAATATTATTAATGCAAATTGTTTAAAGTAAGTTAAATTAGCTAAAATTTGATATTTTTATCAATGTTTTTGTTTAAATGCGTTTTTTGTCTAGTTTTGCATTCAATTATCTCAATTGAAATATTTTAAAATGCAAATTGAAATAATTAAAAATGCTCCAACTACAAAAAGTATTTTTTACTTTATACTGAATCATTATAATTTCTTGATTTGTTCCGATTTTATTTGATTTATTTGAACTCCAAACCCCAAAAGCTATATAATTTAAAAATATTTTAATTTCAATAGGAATTTTAAATATTTTTTAGTTACAATTAGAGAAGATAAATTTTCCTTCTTTTGCCATTTTTACTCAAATTTGCCGGTTATGCCATTTTTGGATTTTCTATTTTTGAGCTTAAAACCAGCCTTTTCTTGAGATTTTCCAGTTTTAAAATTGCCGTTCTAAAAAGTCTGTTTTTAATTTTTTTGTCAATATTTCAATATTTTTTTTTATAAACACGTCATATTTTGCCATTTCTTGTCTTCTCTGGTTATTATTTGAATATCAGAACTCCAATACTCTCTAAAACTGGATTTGGATGAAGAAATTTTCTTTGAAATAAGCTAATTTTTTTTAATATTTTGACTTTGGTTAGGGATTTTCTGCAGATAAATTATTTATTTATTTATTCAAGTTCTGTAATATATAAGCAATTCAGTGATTTTAAAATTGATTCCTCATAAGACAGGCACATTTTTATGATAAGTTTTAATCTGGCACGTATCCATAAC
Source organism: Delia radicum (assembly GCA_021234595.1). Taxonomy (NCBI): domain Eukaryota; kingdom Metazoa; phylum Arthropoda; class Insecta; order Diptera; family Anthomyiidae; genus Delia; species Delia radicum. Next base: position 67,889,205 of record CM037855.1, read on the forward strand.
GATATTCGGAATTTTAGAATTTGTAATTCAGTTTATTGAAAAATGTTGTGGTTTATAACAGTTATAATTTTTCAAACCGCTTTTGTTATAACATTTATCAATTTAGTCTTCAAAAAGGTTCTTGGAAATTGTTAAAACGGTTGTATATATATTTCCTTTAAAATTTCTTGGAGGAACATTGGGTCGTTATGTTGAATGTTATGTTATACTTTGTGTGTGAGAATATTCCGACTGCCTCCAGATATTTATTAGGGAAAATAAAACGATTTTTTTTTATGGCCTTTGTTGCCAAATATTGTGCCTGTAGTGATGTGTCGGAATTTTCTTTTGTGTGTGAGAATTTTCCGACTGCCTCCAGGTATTTTGTAGAAAACTTAGCAAATTGTTCCTGCCTGCTCTGTCTGTTCCTGTTTATGCTCATGTGATGGTTGTCTGCCTATTTATCCATTGTTCCAGTTTAATTTATTAAATTCCTGCCTGTCTGTTCCTGTTTTTTCTCCTGTGCTGTTTCTGCTGTGGGTTCCTGTGCTTGTTGTGTGTCTATTTGATGTGTTCCAGCTTTTGCACCTGGCTGTCGTCAATAACTCATCATTAATTTATTTATTTTATTTGTGTTATTTTATTTCTTATATGTAAATTTGTTTGTTTTGTTATTGTCTGTGTTGTTTTATGTTGTTCTTCTATTTGACTTGTAATCTTGTGTTTGTCCTTTATTGTCTATACATTTATTTTTTTAGTTTTATTTTTAATTTTTTTTAATTTTTTTTGTTTTTTTTTTTTAATTTTTAATTTATGTTTTTATATATATAAAATTTGTATTTTTGCCTAAAATTAATTTATTCTTATTTTTTTTTTTTTGCTTTGTATGTTTTTAATTACTTATTTCATTACATATTAATCAATTACTTCATATATTTATATTATATAATTCTGTATTTTTCGAAATTTGGTTTTGCAGCTGATGTATTTTATACTGTAACTGATGTAAATAAATAAATAAATTTCCCCGTTATTTTGTATAATGTTTTTGAAGATGTTGTTTTTGTTATTTCAAACTTATATGTTATACAGTAGTTTTAAGATATGTATAACAGCCCTAGAGATGTGTTGATTCATGCCTTAAGTCATTGAGACTTTCAATTTTCTTTATCAAACTGTTATATTTCGAGATGTTTTTCTAGCAGTTTAAATTTAAATTATATTTTTTATATTTTTTTAGAAAGTTATTTTATTACCAAGTATTTTTATTTGAATTATCAGGAAATCATTAATGTAGGTTTGGGAATCAAACCTGAATATGTAAAAATTGATGATTTGTTGCAAAATGAAGAATTTCAAATATCTTAATTTGAATGGAAGGATAGTAATTATGGATCCAAAGTTGCTGTGTATTTGGAAAATAACACATGGTTTTATTTACCAGCAGGAATGAATAAATCCCTAACACTTCAAAAACCCCTATTTAACTATGATGAATAATAAGAAATGGAGAATTACTTTTAAGGGATTAGCTATTTTCGAATTCAAATATGATTAAATTTTCTATGTTTTATATGTTATATTATTATACATACTTTTTCAAAAATTATTAAAGGCATTATTTAATCTTAAAAATTCTCTAAACAGATTTAAAAATTGTTAAAAGTTATATTTTAACATTTAAAACATTATACATGTAACATTATAGTTTTAATTAAATCTAAACACAAATAAAGAAAAACACAATTTTTATATTTTATATGAAAAATAATTAGAGTTTTATTAATTTCATATTGCATAACTTTTCATACAGAAAAGCTAAATCTTTTCAAGGTAAGTTAAAAATCACATTTTTATTATTTAATGTTTTAATTAATTATCTGAATAATTTTATGTATTTATTTTTTTTTTCTCTAGAACAACCTGAACAACGAGAACAACCAGAACCTGAGCAACGAGAACATAAACATCCTGAACAACGAGGACAACCAGAACCTGAGCAACGAGAATATGAACATCCTGAACAACGAGAACAACCAGCAACTAAACCACGAGAACATGAACATACTGAACAAAGAGAACAACCACAACCTGAACAACGAGAACATGTACATCCTGAAGAACCAGAACAAAATTTAATACAGGAGGTAATAGTTTTACCTCCAATAAATATTAAAGAATTACTATTAGCAAATCATTTAAAACTAAATTTGAATAATTAAAAAGATTTAAAAAATTGTTAAAAGATATATTTTTACATCTTTAATATATAAAAATACAACAATAAAGACCACATAAAACTGAAAAACTACTTTGAACTCGGTTTTGATTAAATATATATATATATATATGATTTCGAATTTCTATTTGAAAATGTTACAAAAGGGGTGATTCAGCAGGTTTGTTTTTCGGGAAATAAATAACAACAAAATGCTCTCCTGGTTTATAGGATGGATAGGTCTTAGCGATATAGAATGATGGTTTTACAACCTTTGTTGGTAGTTTATCACTAGCATAAACACCTTTGAATTTGTTTTTAGCTAGATCAATTGAATTCATGATCTGTAAAATCTTTTTGATATTACGCAATTAACAATCAGTTATTATTTATTAACATTTACCTCCAATTAGTTCAACATCAAAATGTTTCACTGTACTTGTAAAGAGTTAGTTGAATTTATGCTTACGTTGTAAAATTAGAGCTGTAGTATAAGTAAACATTTACAGTGAATTTGGTTTACCGTATACTAATATTTATTTTTTCATATAAAAATTTATTTCAATTGTGAATAATAATTTTGTATGCTGGCGTAGTGTAAAACGAACATTTCACCAAATTATTTAGTAAACACATCTCTTCTTTAATATTTATTATGTTTAAAGTTCTAAAAGGTCAATGTGCTTACAAAATAAAAAAAAAAACCAAAAAAAATTGTATAAAATTAAAATATAGAATAGAAATTGCTTACTTGCATTTTCTTTATAATTTTATTAATAGTATGTCTGTCTACCTTACATCCGGTTATGCAATATGAAATTAATAAAACTTTGGATCCATAATTACTATACTTCCATTCAAATTAAGATATTTGAAATTCTTCATTTTGCAACAAATCATCAATTTTTACATATTCAGGTTTGATTCCCAAACCTACATTAATAAATTCCTGATAATTCAAATAAAAATACATGGTATACAAATCATAGCTAAAATAAACTTTTAACCTTAAACTCAACTGTTATAGCTGTTACAATTATTTTTTTTATATAATTTAATTGAAATTTTAAAATTGTTAACGCCAAAAGTCCCTGTTGAATTTTGCCGTTAACTACAAAGTAAATTATTCACTGAATTCCTAAACATTTAATGTACAAAGACGAAATGTTGTGAGAGATAGAAAGATATCTAAATAACTTTCTATTTCCTTTTCCTTATTAAGGCCGAAACTAAATGAAAAGCCATATATACTTATTTCCGTAAAATAAGCCGTATGACCTTTATCTTATTAATCCAACATTCATACGGGTAAAGATCTACTTCCATAAATTGTCCAATAAAATATTCCAAATAGTAATTTAAGTTTTGTCTTTACTTTTCTTGTGGTACTATTTTCGGATATTTTGCACTGAGCACAAAATCATATTGAGATTTTGTTTAGACTCAGAGTTTGTTGTCTATCAACCATCCATGAAAAAATATAAACAAAAAAGTTATAAAAAATATAATTTAAATTTAAACTGCTATAAAAACATCTCGAAATATAACAGTTTGATAAAGAAAATTGAAAGTCTCAATGACTTAAGGCATAAATCAACACATCTCTAGGGTTTATAGCTGTTATACATATCTTAAAACTACTGTATAACATATAAGTTTGAAATAACAAAAACAACATCTTCAAAAACAATTATACAAAATAACATTCAACATAACGGCCCAATGTTCCTCCAAGGAATTTTAAAGGAAATATATATACAACCGTTTTAACAATTTCCAAGAACCTTTTTGAAGACTAAATTGATAAAAGTTATAACAAAAGCGGTTTGAAAAATTATAACTGTTATAAACCACAACATTTTTCAATAAACTGAATTACAAATTCCAAAATTCCGAATATCGTTATGGAGACGGATTAAATGCTTCGAATATCGCTAATTTAGTAGGGATGTTTTTAATACAAATTTTCAGAAAAAAATTTATCATAAAAATGTGCCTGTCTTATGAGGAATCAAAGTGGAATTAAGTGTTATAAAACAAATGGTAAATTGTAAAATTCTTTTCCTTGATCAGTATGAAGATTTTTTGGTGCTTTATTTTATTTAACTTAATAATTTCTCGAAATTGCTTCGTAATTTCGATACCAGATTTGGTTTTTACTGGTAATATATAAGCATACTTTAAATATACAAATATTTATAACCATAATTAAATTTAGCATATGGTATCATTTCTACTAAATCAATTTGCCAAGTATCTAAAATACCTTTTTGAATAAATCTTCGTCGTTTGAAGTTTCTTCTTGCTTGACGATGAAGTTCATTTACAAGAATTTCTTTACTCATATTAACTGTTGGTTTGAATCAGTCCAATTCATTCAAATTTAGTTTATGAAAGCAAAAACATGTTGCAACAGTTTATAGATCCATTTACAATGATGGTTTGTGGACCTTCTGGTTGCGGGAAGTCTACATTTATTATAAAATTAATTAACAATCAACATTTAAAGGGTGGTTAAATTTCAAGGGCCGATGTTGATTTTGAATAAAACACAAACTATTTAGGAAATTATTGTAATTTTATTTTATTATGATATATTGGTATTACTCAATTATGTATGGAACAAAATATCGGCCAAATGGGCGCCGCGACCACGGCGGCACACCTCCATCCGATGGTCCAAATTTTCGATGACGCTGAGGCATAATGGAGGTTCTATGCCGTTAATGTGCCGAATTATCTCATCCTTTAGCTCTTGAATTGTTGCTGGCTTATCGACGTACACCTTTTCTTTCAAATAACCCCAAAGAAAAAAGTCCAACGGTGTCAAATCACATGATCTTGGCGGCCAATTGACATCGCCATTATGTAAGATAACACGGTCATTGAATTTGTTGCGCAAAAGAGCCATTGTTTCGTTAGCTGTGTGGCAAGTGGCACCGTCCTGCTGAAACCACATATCGTCCACATCCATATCTTCCAATTCGGGCCATAAAAAGTTCGTTATCATCTCACGATAGCGAACACCATTCACAGTAACTGCCTGACCGGCCTCATTTTGGAAAATATACGGCCCGATGATGCCGCCAGCCCATAAACCGCACCAAACAGTCACTCTTTGAGGGTGCATTGGTTTTTCGACAATCACTCTTGGATTCTCATTCGCCCAAATGCGGCAATTCTGTTTATTGACGAATCCACTGAGGTGAAAATGTGCCTCATCACTGAAGATGATTTTCTTCGAAAATTGATCATCCACTGTTGCCATTTCTTGCCACCATTCTGCCCATTCACGACGTTTGGAATGGTCAAGAGGCTTTAGTTCTTGAGCCAATTGCACCTTGTAAGCGTGTAAATGCAAGTCTTTATGCATAATGTTCATCAACGACGAGCGTGAGAGGTGCAATTGTTGGGCACGACGACGAGTTGAGGTGGACGGCTCTTCAGCCACACTATCGCGAACAGCAGCAATATTTTCTGCAGTACGAGCATGCACTGGTGTTCTCACATCTTCTACAGACCCGGTTTGCTCGAATTTTTCCACGATTTTTGCGATTGTACGCACATTTGGACGATCAAATTGACCAAAAAATCACGAAGTGCACGATATGCATTTTTATTTGAACGCCCATTTTCATAATAAGTCTGGATAACTTTAACACGTTGTTGGATTGTGTATCTCTCCATGGTTCAAATTGAGTAAGTCTGAAATAGAGAAATGTCAAATAAAATTCGGAAAAAAACTTGGCGTTTAGGTGTGGTTCACATTCAACATCGGACCTTACAATTTAACCACCCTTTAGTATCAAAAAGTGTGATAGAATTATTTGGTATTTTGCAGAAAATAATGCTGTACCATCAATTGATAATGTGGAATTCATAGAAGCGATTCCGGAAAACCTTGAAACGAATGATATGGAATCAACTTTAATAATTTTAGATGATTTAATGCTTGAATCATGTAATAAAAAAGTATGTGAACTGTTTACTAAATGATCCCATCATAGAAATAAATCTGTTGTATTAGTAACACAAAATATTTTTCATGAAGGTTCCTTTTCAAGAGATATTTCTTTAATTTCAAAATATATAGTTATGTTTAAGAATCCTCAGGATAAATTACAATTTCATTGTTTAGCTCGTCAAGTATACCCTGAGAACTCGAGGGCAGTGGTTGACGTATATAATAAATGTACACAACATGCTCATGGTTATTTACTAATTGATCTTACTCAACAAATACATAACGCACTTAGATTTAGAACTGACATTTTTAATCAAAATTATTGTTCTATATTTTCACCTATTGATGAAATCAAATCTAAAATTACTGAAGGAGAACAAGCATATTCTCTATGTGCTTAAGAAAGCAAACCCAACATTAGGAAATGCAATTTTAAAACATGTTGATGACATTGTTATTAAAACTTTAAATGAAATTCTATTCAATATTATGAATAAAAATCATAAAATTAACAAATACGTTTTTGAAAAAATAAAACCATATAAAAACACAATAAGAAAAGTTTGTTCACCAAAAACTTTTGTAAGCGTAAAGAGGAAACACCTTATTCAAAAAGAAGGATTTTTACCCGTTATAATATTGTTACGAATTTGGGGATTCTTGTTGCTAAATGGCGATTTTAATAAAACAGCAAGATGGCAACACTATGAAATACAGTCAAACAATCACTATTTTCCGTTAAATTCAAAATTGCTACTATTCTGTAACCAGTAATTGCCAGATCAGTCGAGCTTTTTCTAGAAGTGATGCCAACTGGTATAAATACCAGTGCGCCGCGAATAAATGAGTCAGTCGTAATTAAATCGTCGAAGTCGTTAAGTTGTAATCGAAACGTGATAACTATCAACCTTAAGCTACAAGCTAATTAATTAAGTGGTGAAACGGTTATTTAATAAATCTAAAGTTAAATTAAATAAAAAGTGTTTTATTTTGCAAATAAAAGAATCCGTAAAATTGTTTATTCAACGGGAATTAAACAAAACACGATTTATAAAAGGCTAAATCGTAACAATTTGGTTCCGAAATTACTTTAGCAGTCTCTTGAGCTAACGCAAAGGAAACAGTTTCTGCAAAAGATAACTTTTGCGTAGCACAGACCGCATGCTTGTTGTAATCGAAACGTGATATCTATCAACCTTAAGCTACAAGCTAATTAATTAAGTGTGAAACGGTTATTTAATAAATCTAAAGTTAAATTAAATAAAAGTGTTTTATTTTGCAAATAAAAGAATCCGTAAAATTGTTTATTCAACGGGAATTAAACAAAACACGATTTATAAAAGGCTAAATCGTAACAATTGGTGTCAGAAGTGAAATTTGCAATAAACTTTAAATAAAAAAAAAAAAAAAGGACAATCATGAAATTTGAGGAGCTGAAAGTTGAGCAACTCAAAAAGGAGTTAAATAAGCTAGATCTTCCGACAGCAGGTAATAAAGCGGAGCTGCAAAAAGGCTTATAGATGAATTCAAGCGGCGTGGCATTGACATCGGAGCGCACGATTTTGAGGAAGAAAAGGTAATGGAAGTATCCACCCTCACTGCACCAAGCAATACAGACTTTAATGCAATGTTTGCTGCAATGATGGAGCAAATGACGAAAATTCAAGAAACTTCTAGAGCCACCAACGAGAAACTCGCAGAAGTTCAGGAAACTTCTAGAGCCAGCAACGAGAAACTTTTAGCTGAAGTTCATGAAATTTCTAGAACCACAAACGATAAATTACTGGAGATTTCTGAGGTAATAAATAAAAGAGTAGATTCCATTGAATGCAAATTCGATGAAGAGCTGGCTGACTTAAAGAATAAAATGAACAATCTAGAAATTGATATAGAGGCAAAAATTAACAATCTGCAAATCCAAGGCGGACCGGTGCGAGTAATATCAGAAACTTCTTGTAAGACAAAGACTCCAGTTTTGATGGCAGTACACCATTTACAGTATTCCAGTTCCAGTTTGATACGGTTGCCAGCAAAAATGGTTGGAGCGATGAAGAAAAAGCAATACAGTTGATTCTTGCTTTAAAAGGCACCGCAGCAGAAGTTCTCGAAACTGTCCCTATTAGCTGCAGAAACAATCATGGTGACATTATGGCGGCACTACAACGTAAGTATGGTGGTGAACATAAGAAAGAGATATACCGTATGGAGCTACGAGGCAGAGTACAAAAAGCCAATGAGTCTCTTCAAGACTTTGCAATGGAAATTGAGCGTTTGGTGCAGCTGACTTATCCTGGCGAAAATCACCCGTTTTTGGATCAGTTTAAAATAGAGGCATTTGTGAATGGCATTCGCGATTTTGATGTCAAGCATGCGGTCTGTGCTACGCAAAAGTTATCTTTTGCAGAAACTGTTTCCTTTGCGTTAGCTCAAGAGACTGCTAAAGTAATTTCGAAGCCACAATTTTGCAGAGCTCGAAAAATCGAGGTTACCGACGAAAAAGAGAGTAGTCTCATTAAGGACATCAAGGAGGCGATTAATGAGGCATTTGCGCAGAATCAAAATAAAGCCCGAGGTAAATGCTATAACTGCGGAAAAGTCGGCCATTTTCAGCGAAATTGCAAAGCGCCACGTAAAAGATCCAGATCTGCTTCTCCACCGAGAAACAATAAGCGGTCTAACAATGCATCATCACACGAGTCACCGTTAAACTAAAACGAGCCAGCACAGAGGGGCATGAGCTGGCTCCCACAAACGAGGGCCTCACGATCTTCATATCAGTAATGCAACAGAAAAACAGCAACCTTACTGCTTGTGGCTACATCAACGGAGAAAAGCGCATTTGTACTATAGACACCGGAGCATCACATTCCATTATAAGGACCGATTTAGTAAAGCGGAGAATCCAGCAATTGAGCAATATAAGATTGCGTACAGCTACGGGAGAGTCTGCCACTGTTCATGGAAAAATTAATGTGAAGGTAGCTATGGCCAACATCGTTGTGTATCATGAATTTATCGTTGCCGATATTGTGGACGAAGTCATCATTGGTGCAGATTTCATGATAAGACATAACATTAATCTGCACATGGGACAACAAACAATGATTTGGGCGTAATATTGAAATACCCCTCGATGTTGGTTATGAAAGTAAGGCCCAAGTAAGAAAGCTAGTAGCCATTGAGAACCAAAAATTACCACCACAATCCGAAAATTTGGTATGGGCCCGTGTGGAGGGAGATTGTGAGGATAACCGTTTGTGGGTGGTAGAACCAACTGAAATAAAGAGTGACTTATTAACAGCAAAAGCTCTCGTCAAAACTTGCAAAGATGGAAGAGTTCCCGTGAGAGTGCTAAATCTATCTAGCCATGAAAAAGTCGTCAAACAAAACATCGAAATAGCTCAATGTGCTCCAGCAGAGGCAGTAATAAATAGCGAAGTGAAGCCCGAACCTGTTAAAATATCCGCAAGAGAACGTGAAATACTAGACGAACATATGGGAAAATGGATAGCCGGTTTAGCAGCGCCTGACAAGAATAAGGCGAAACAGCTACTTAAAAAGCATGCATCTGTTTTTGCCTTAAAAAGCCAAAATCAAGGTAGAACAGCAATTGTAAAGCACGAAATAAACACCGGCGAAGCAAGACCAATAAAACAAGCGCCCAGAAGTGTACCCCTCGCAAAACGAAATGAGGTGAAAGAGATAGTAAACGAAATGGAGCAGAACGGCGTAATCGAACCATCTTCAAGTCCTTGGAGCTCGCCAGTGGTCTTGGTGAAAAAGAAAGATGGCGTGTACCAGATTTTGTGTCGATTATAGAAAATTAAATGACGTCACCAAGAAAGACAGCTATCCACTACCTAGGATCGATGACACCTTGGATACGCTTGCCGGAGCCAATGGTTTTCCACCTTAGACTTGCAAAGTGGTTACTGGCAGGTGGAGATTGCAGATAAAGACAAAGAGAAAACCGCCTTTAGTACAAGTGAAGGTTTGTGGCAGTTTAAAGTTATGCCATTCGGACTCTGCAATGCTCCGGCCACATTTGAACGCCTTATGGAACGTGTATTAAAGGGACTTCACTGGACAACATGCTTGGTGTATCTTGATGACATAATTGTCATAGGAAAGACTTTTGATGAACATCTCAAAAACCTGGTTGAAGTCTTTAAACGTATATCATCGGCAGGACTAAAACTTGGCATAAAGAAATGCACACTGTTCCAGAAAGAGGTAAAATATCTGGGTCATCTTGTAACAGCAGACGGCATTTCTACTGATGAAGATAAAATACGAGCTGTAAAGGACTGGCCTCGCCCGAAAAATCTTCATGAATTGCGAAGTTTTCTGGGTCTTTGCACTTACTACCGACGATTCGTACCAAATTTTGCCAGCATAGCCGCCAGCTTACATGAACTGACCAAAAAGTCGAGACCGTACCAGTGGGGTGAAGCACAGGAAAGTGCGTTCCAAAGCTAAAGAATTGTTGTCTACGGCACCAGTTCTGACATATCCCATCGCTGGAGAAAAATTTGTGCTAGATAGCGATGCGAGCGGCTACGGAATAGGAGGCGTGCTTTCACAGGTGGTCAACGGGACAGAAAAAGTTATTGGCTATTACAGCCGAATACTTTCGAAGCCTGAGAGGAACTATTGTGTTACGCGACGCGAGCTGCTGGCGGTAATAGAGTGCATAAAACATTACCACAAGTATTTGTATGGCCAACATTTTACGCTGAGGACTGACCATGCTGCACTTAGATGGCTGTTACAATTTTAAAAATCCTGAAGGACAACTTGCGCGCTGGATTGAACGCCTGCAGAGCTACGATTTTAATATCGAGCACAGGGGAGGTACAAAACACAGCAATGCGGATGCCCTCTCGCGGCGACCCTGTAACTTGGAGTGCAGACATTGCGTTAAAGCCGAAAGAAAGAATGTGTAGTTGATATCGGCTAATGCAAATAGAATCGGAAGAAGACTGGTCAACAGCGCAAAGGAATGACCCAATCCTGTCAAAAATTGTAGTGGCTAAAGAGGAAGACAGAAGACCTACCCGCAATGAAATATCAGCAGAGGGACCACTTTTGAAATCTTATTGGGCACAATGGAATAGCTTGAAACTGGTAAATGGTTTGCTTATATCGCACGTGGGAGAGTGCAGACGGCAAATCTTCATCTAATTTAATAGTCGTTGCCGTCCTCAAAGATGAATGAAGTATTGAAAGAGTTCCATAATGGTCCCAGTGGAGGTCATCTAGGGCATAACAAAAACCCTAGAAAAATTAAAACAGCGGTTTTATTGGGTTGGATGTCAACAAGCTGTAGCCGATTGGATAGCAAACTGCACAGAATGCATCGCGGCCAAAGGTCCAGTAAGGAGAAGTCGAGGACTACTTCAGCAATACAACTCAGGTGCGCCATTTGAGAGGATAGCGATGGATGTTGCAGGCCCATTTCCTGTAAGCAACGCTGGAAACCGATATGTGCTAGTAGTAATGGATTACTTTAGCAAATGGCCAGAGGTATACGCCATCCCCAACCAAGAAGCAAAAACGGTAGTGGAAGTATTTGTGAACAACTGGGTGTGCCGTTATGGTGTTCCAATAGAATTGCATTCTGACCAAGGTAGAAATTTCGAATCCGGCGTGTTTAAGGAAATGTGTGAGCTATATGGGCATAAGAAAAACCCGGACAACGCCACTTCATCCACAGTCTGATGGCATGGTCGAGAGATTTAATCGCACTCTGGAAGAATACTTGCGAAAAGTGGTGAGCGCCCATCAGAAAGACTGGGACGAGCACATACAAAAATTTTTATTAGCATATAGGTCGGCTGTGCATGACTCTACCTCTAGAACACCAGCAAAAATTATTTTTGGAACCGAATTGAGACTGCCTGGAGATTTGGAATTTGGCTTTAAGCCTACACCGTTAGATGGGAACGAGGAAAACTCTTCTCGAGCGCAAGAAAATTTGAATGAATTACATGACTTTGTGCGCGGTCGAATTAAAATGACCAGTGATAAGATGAAAGCCAGATACGACCGAGCCGCAAACTCTGAGGGATTCACTGAAGGTCAGCTGGTTCTACTTTTCAACCCACAACGAAAGAAAGGATTATCTCCTAAACTACAGACGCATTGGGATGGGCCTTATCGAGTGATCAAGAAGTTGAACGATGTTGTCTACAGGATCCAGAAGTACAACAGCCCAAGATCTAAAATGAAGGTGGTCCATCTTGAACGACTAGCAAATTACGGAAAGGGAGATAGTGTGCCTATTCGGGACGAACAGGCTTAAGTGGGCGGCAGTGTTACGAATTTGGGGATTCTTGTTGCTAAATGGCGATTTTAATAAAACAGCAAGATGGCAACACTATGAAATACAGTCAAACAATCACTATTTTCCGTTAAATTCAAAATTGCTACTATTCTGTAACCAGTAATTGCCAGATCAGTCGAGCTTTTTCTAGAAGTGATGCCAACTGGTATAAATACCAGTGCGCCGCGAATAAATGAGTCAGTCGTAATTAAATCGTCGAAGTCGTTAAGTTGTAATCGAAACGTGATAACTATCAACCTTAAGCTACAAGCTAATTAATTTAGTGTGAAACGGTTATTTAATAAATCTAAAGTTAAATTAAATAAAAAGTGTTTTATTTTGCAAATAAAAGAATCCGTAAAATTGTTTATTCAACGGGAATTAAACAATTTTACGGATTCTTTTATTTGCAAAATAAAACACTTTTTATTTAATTTAACTTTAGATTTATTAAATAACCGTTTCACACTAAATTAATTAGCTTGTAGCTTAAGGTCGTTAAGTTGTAATCGAAACGTGAAGCGATAACTATCAACCTTAAGCTACAAGCTAATTAATTTAGTGTGAAACGGTTATTTAATAAATCTAAAGTTAAATTAAATAAAAGTGTTTTATTTTGCAAATAAAAGAATCCGTAAAATTGTTTATTCAACGGGAATTAAACAAAACACGATTTATAAAAGGCTAAATCGTAACAATATCTTCATTATTAAGCGGTGCAATAGGAAAAATTTTAGAAAATGTCAAATAATTTATCAAAATTAATTGTTATCAAGCCAACAACATTTGATCAGAATAATAGAAAAATATCTGATTCGAATTTATTACAACATAAACTTCTCCCAATCTATGCATCTCATTCACTTAGAGATATTAATAAATGGTATGAAATTAAACAAGAATTAGCTAATATTTAATTGGAAAACAAAAAAGTAATCCTCCACTGGAAACTAGAATTGAAAATAAATTGAAGAATTTACGTGATAATGAAACTGAAACTAAAAAATTTATAAAAAACACATTTACACCCAAACTTTTTAGAACGAATTGGTAGATGTGGGTACCCAAGCGAAGTTTAATTTACCAGAAGATATTTTTGTAGGAGAAAGTGATGACAACTCCATAGATATGGATACAACTATATAAACAATTAACCATAACTCAGCATCTTTAACTGCTAAACGTCTTAAAAATTTCTCACATAAAGGATTACCGAAGGTTAGAAAATTAACAACAGAAGAAAACAAACCAGGCTTAAAACAAACCTTGCTAACATATCAATATGTACCTAGATTAACAAGAAAGCAACGAAAAGATAAAACTGACTCCGAAAATGTAAAATGGCAAAATATTTAATAAAAAGACATTGTTATAATTTTTAAACATATTCTTGTTTATTTATTTATATTTAAATTAGGATTTTTTAATAACTCAAGGTATAAATGTCCCCATGCTAAAGTATCTATTTTATTTTCACAAATAAAGCAACTTTAGTAATATGTGTAGTGTACAATGTATGTAATTTTGATCTAAAAACATACATTTCTCCATAATAAATTTTATCAATATATAAATTTTATAATTAATTATTTTTAGTCTATCAACAACATTACGTTTTACTCCTTTAGCTTTTTTTATTTCTTTACAATCATCTAATAATATAGAATACATTTTGGATCTTAAACCAACGAATTCCCTCATAACAACACCATTGTTTTCATCTTTCATCATACCAAGAACTTTTATATTTTTTTGTGGAATGTTAAACGGGTTATTTATTGGGTAATCTGATGTGTCTTTATAAAAATCTTCCGTGTGTATAGTGTAAACAAAAGAATCCGTTTCCATATAGTTTAGAAATATATTATCATTATATTTCGGTATCATAACTTCATAATGAAAATCCTATATTTTAAATTTTGAAATTTCTAAAATAGGAAACCCAAAATAAATTGGTTTGTTATAATAAGAATGGGTTTTTTCTAACTCAATCGCAACCATATTTTCTTCAAATACACTAACCGAATTGATGTTTGGTTTTGCAATCAAAGCGCGGGCTCCCAATTTTTTACCATCATTTTCCCAATGGCTTACAATTTTTACTATCTTTCTTTTGTCTATGTTTCCATGGTTTTCCCATAGACAGCATTATTCAATAATTTAAAAAAAATTTTCTTTAATGTAGTTTTAGCCTCTTTTATATGTTTATTATTTAATAAAATATATTTTTCTAGCCATGGCGATTGTTTAAATTTTAGGACTCGATGTATTTTCTTGAGTTTTAATCCATCCCAGCCAGAAATTGCCAATGGTCTGAAAAATCAAGCACTGGCAGAGCACTGTTTGCCAATGGTCCAACAAATAAAGTGCTGGCAAAGCACTGATTTACAACGCTCTGCCAAAGTTAGTAAAAAGTGCTTTGCCAGTGCTTAATTGACAAAATTTACAACAGTAAAAATAATAAAAGCACTGGCACAGCTCTGGCTTAGAACGCTCTGCCAACGTTCGTAAAAAGTGCTTTTCCAGTACTTGATTTACTAAATTTACAACTGTAAAAACAAAAAAGCACTGGCACAGTACTGACTTAGAACGCTTTCCCAACATTGCCAAAAAGTGCATTGCCAGTACTTATTTACAAAATTTACAACCGTTAACTTAATAAAAACAGTGGCACATCCCTTGTTCACAACAAGAGTGGAAAAATTCAAAACTAAATTGCAATTTATGATTTAAAGATAAGAATATAAGGTCTCCTATTATAGTCAGCACAAAGTATAGTTTTTGTACTAAAATTTTACTTAAGAAATTTATTTTCAAATTTCTTTCTTTAGTGAAATTGTAGTAAAAAATCGTGTTAACTTATCACAAAAATAATTTGATAAAAAAAAAAAAAAAATTTCAGTTATTTTGTAACTTAGCTGAAGCTAGCCTATTGTTATTTCTGTTCAAATTACCAAAATCATGCAATAAGAAATAATACAACTCTTTACTGAAGTGAATTACTAAGTAGGACTTTATTGGTGGTTTTTGGTTTTGGTACTGGCAAAGCGCTTATTGCCAGTGCTTTGCCAACGTTTTAAAAAGAAACGGCCAAGCCCTGCCCGGTGTTATCATTTTGGGGTTGGCAAAGCACTTACTATATTATTAGAAAAGCACTTTATTGATTATTCCACCAACGCTTTGCCAACGTTTTAAAATTATGGTTTTGTTACTGGCAAAGCGCTCATTGCCAGTGCTTTGCCAACGTTTTAAAATAGGAACGGCCAAGCCCTGCCCGGTGTTATCATTTTGGGGTTGGCAAAGCACTTAAATCTTGAGATATCCAACGCTCTGCCAACGCTAATACCACCGTTGAAAGCACTGGGCCAATGCTTTGCCGTTCGTATTTTTCTGGCTGGGATGTTTTAAACATTGCATTAAATTTTTATAATGAATGACATAGTGCTCTTTGTCATTTAAATCCGTTACTAATTTTTTCTGTTTTGCATGTGGTGTTTTTTTATTTTCACAACAAAATGGAAAATCATTGTGTTTTTCATGAATATGAAAAGGGTAAATTAAATCAACCTCTAGAATATATCCAATGTTAGGATTGGAAAACATCAAATTAACGTCAAAATTGTTCACATCATTTACCCATTCAAATTCACCCTCTGGTAATGCTTGCGACATTGCCCAACCATATAAATTGTTCGCATCCAACTACATAAGATATTTAGATGGTAAGTTTGGATTAAAATCAGTCATATACTTATTATTGGCTACAGAATGCCTTTGGGAACATTGTACAATTCCTCCACGTATTCCTTTTTGAATAAAAAATATCATATTTATATCTGTCAATAACTCTAAATTTATTTTGGTCATTTTAAGCATAGCTTCCCACTCATCATTCATTTAATCATTTAATTGTTTTACATTTAAATGTTTCCCATACATTTTTCGCATGACAATAATCTTCATTAGAACATTCAGTATCAGTTAGTTTATTAAAAAAGTCTTCTCGTTTCGGTAATAAAGTTTCATTTAGCTTAGATTCTGAATTAATATAATCGTAAATAAAAACCCCTTTCCTTATCAACAAATTAAATTCATCTTCATTTGAAAATTGTGATTTAACAATTTTCAAATCAACTTTTGATAAATTTTTGACTAATAATTCCAAGCTTGAAGGCATAAATCTTAACCATCCTCTGCGTATATAGTCTTTGATAAAGATATGTATAGCTCTTTGTTAAGTGGAATAATATTAATTGAGCCAGCTCCATTATCAAAATTATGTAGTTCTTTAGCAAATAAATGGCAGTCATATTTAAAAAAGTTATGGAAAATTACTGGAAAGAATTTTGCAATTTTAAAATGGAAATTACACTCTTTATGTGCAGGTCTCCTATATTCACCCGTAAGATGGCAATGGTTTTTAAGTTTCTGTTGATTAACAATTGGTTTTTCGAAAATGTGACAAACATTTTTATTAATAAAATCAGTTCTTTCTTGATGTGTTAAGGGATCCATTGGTCTTACAATTTTTAAATAATTACTATACAAATGCTTTATATCTTAAGCTAGGTATTCTACAAATTTTTTTGATGCATCTATTCCCTTATACGAACAATACTTATCAATATTGAAATCAAAACTACATTTAATATAATATGCGAAAGCATAAGGAACATGCTTTTGAATATTTTTTGTAGGTTGAAAACTTAAAGAAGATGTATCAATACTTTCTAATATACACTCGAAATCAGCATATATTACAAAAGGAACATCAAGTTTTCTTTTATAATTACTAAAACTTAAAATAGACCTATCTTTTTTTGGAACCAAAGATACCCTTCTGTTACAGTCATTGATGTGTGATGCTAATTTTTCTGCATTATAAAAATGTTGTAGACAACAATCACATAAATAATGTTTCCTTTTAGAATTATTTGACTGTTTACCAATTAATCTGTAAATATTAAAAGAACAATTTATAAGTAAAGCGAATATTATGCATATTTACATATATAATTTTTTTTTCTTCTTTTTTTTATCTTTCCTTATGTTAAACTTACCTTGACATATCTTTAATCCAGACATAGTGTGTTTGATGCAGATTCATCTTAAATATATAAAAGATTAATATGTTTTGGTTTAAGAGTTTTCGATTTATGGTATGGTCCAACAATTAAACTCAATTCTTCGTCATACCCGAAAACATTCACACTAATATTAGGGTTTATCTCCTCAAACTTAGTGACGTCTTCTATTTTTAATGGAAACTTTAATCCAATAAAATTTACCACACAATCATTAATATTTATTTCTGAAAGATTAGTATTAAAATTATAGCTAGATGTTCGACATGCATGTTCATGTCTATGTACTGGTGCAAGGGCTGATAGTATAGCCTATTTAAAACAATATACATCGTTGTTTTTAACGTTTATACATGCATGTTTGATTTCAAATTTTGGGGGTAAGGGAATATATGTTGACCCTTTGAGGGGTTGATATTTATTTATATTTATTTCTAAACGTTTTAGCGACATCAAAGATAAATCACTGTCCCTTTCCTAGAATTCCTCCATCTGTTTTAAAATTATTTCAATTTTTCTTTTGTACTAATCTAAAAATTCGTTTACATTAAAAACTGCAATCATTTTTGATTGAAATTGTTTCAATTCAATTTCAGACATATCCTCATCTTTTTTATTAACACGTATATAAAACGCAAAAAGTCTAAGGTTAAACTTAATTGCTATATGAGATTTAAGTTCTGACTCCATGATTGGGAGTAAATTTTCTAAAGCATTGTTTATAAATTTTTCTGCTAACAAATTTCCCTCGTCCTGGTTTTCAGAGACTAATGTTTTAATTCTATTTTTAAAACCAGGATATATTGTTTTAAAATTTAGGTAGCTTTCGGTTTCAAATATATTTTCAGTTTTAATTTTTTGTTGGTGTGATTGTGAACTTATATGGAGACTCCAATTCCGTTCCGGAATATCTTTTTTACATACATCACATTCTTTATATCGTCTCTTTGACAAGTAGTTTCATTATCATAGTTAGATATGCGCGGTTTTTTTATATTGTTGATATCATGATTAATTATGCGTCTTTTAAGACTGCCAGCCTCAATTTTTTTATCACCTTCGCAATTTGTTTGATGTCTTTTAAGGTTGTATTTTGTAGTAAATAATTTTTTACACATACTACATACTACATAATACATTCAACTTTTATATTTTTACTATGTTTTGTTTTAATATGCATTTTTAAGTTACCATTTGTTGAAAAGGACTTATTGCAAATGTAGCACTCCATTTTTTTTTTGATTTTAATTAAAATTTTGATGTTTACTGAACAAAGTTTCAAAACAATTAAATGTATAAAAATTCTAATTGCTCAAAATATACATTTTCTTACTTAATACATTTTGGTAATACTTACTCTTGACCATAATCAATATTTATTATGTTTAAAGTTCTAAAAGGTCAATGTGCTTACAAAATAAAAAAAAAAAAACAAAAAAATTGTATAAAATAAAAAAATAGAATTGAAATTGCTTACTTGCATTTTCTTTATAATTTTATTAATAGTATGTCTGTCTACCTTACATCCAGTTATGCAACATGAAATTAATAAAACTCTAATTATTTTTTATATAAAATATAAAATTGTGTTTTTCTTTATTTGTGTTTAGATTTAATTAAAATTATAATGTTACATGTATAATGTTTTAAATGTTAAAATATAACTTTTAACAATTTTTAAATCTGTTTAAAGAATTTTTAAGATTAAATAATGCCTTTAATAATTTTTGAAAAAGTATGTATAATAATATAACATATAAAATATAAAAAATTAATCATATTTTAATTCGAAAATAGCTAATCCGTTAGGTGAAATTCGTCCCTTAAAAGTAATTCTCCATTTATTATTATTCATCATGGTTAAATAGGGGTCTTGAATTGTTAGGGATTTATTCAGTCTTGCTGGTAAATAAACCCATGTGTTATTTTCCAAATACACAGCAACTTTGGATCCATAATTACTATCATTCCATTTAAATTTAGATATTTGAAATTCTTCATTTTGCAACAAATCATCAATTTTTACATATTCAGGTTTGATTCCCAAACCTACATTAATGATTTCCTGATAATTCTATAAGTAAAAAAAGAAAAAAGCATAAAATTAAATAGAAATATAAAAACATAAAAGATAATTTTTTATCATACCATTTTAAATATTGTGAATAGAGCGGAAAAGTTTATTACAAACTGAAGAACAACTTTGTACGTTTATGTCACCTGATGAATTTTATAAACAAAATCTTTAGTATAAAATTTTTTATAGATGATGAAGAGGTAGCGGAAGAAAGTGGATGGATACTCCAAAAAAACCGAAAAAGTAAAAATAAGAAACGTAGAGCTTCTACCTCCCCAGTAGTTGCAAAACAACCAAAAAAAAAAAACAATTAAATACTAATAATAAAAAGTCTTTAAGTGAACTTTCTGCTTTGACTGTTACCAGTGACAAAAATTTGGCACCAACAAGTCCATTACAAAATAAACATGATAGTTGTAAAGACAACTCGATTGAAAATATTGAATATAATACAGATGAAGAAGAACTAGCAGCTGAAACAAACTGGATAGTTCAGAGAAATAAGAAAAAAATAAAAATAAAAACCAAATAGCGTTTTCATCACCCCTAGCTGAGGAATAATAAGCAGCCCATAAATAAACGCCTTCCTCCACCAATAGTGGTAAGTGGAATTAAGTGTTATAAGGATATGTATTCTATGCTAAAAGACATTTCAAAAGAGGAAATATCACTTAAATTGATTAATAATGATGTATTTAAAATATTTCCAAAGAATGGAGAAGATTATAGAAAAATTACTAAACAGTTCAATGAACTAAAACTACCATGGTATTCTTTTGAAATTAAAGAAAATAGACCCATTAAAGTTGTTGTCAAAAATTTACACCACTCGTGTGATACCAATGAAATTATCAAAAGCCTAAGAGATCAAGGTTTAAAGCCAATAAGTGCAGAAAATAAGCTTAAATGGAAATCAAAGGACCCATTGGATATTTTTATACTCTCTTTTGAATCATCAGAAGATATTAAAAGAATTTATAATCACCCTTATTCTAGTTGTCGACGTCGATGCCGTCGTCGTTTTTGAGTCAACATCACTTTCTTTCGACGGTCGACATCAATTTGACACCAATTTGGTATTCTCTAAGAGTTTTGTAACGACGTCGACTGTTTATCGGTAATTTGAAAAAAAAACAAAAGCACATCTCTAATATTTGAGTCAGCTGATTTATTTTACTTTTTATTTTTGTGGTATTTTTATTTCTGATTCTGATTCGAGTGAAGAAGAAAATACTCGTAAACAAAATCTAATATTGCAAAGAAGACTACTCCGACAGAAGTCCGACATCTTCAACTTACCAGATAAAAAGTGAGTAGCAAAATCAAAGACTGTTGCCTTTAAAAATATTTTGTCATTTCTTCAAAAGGTTTGAAAGTTACTTTCGACTTAATAAAGCAGCTTTTAAGCGTGTGCTGGAAATAATATCCCCTAATTTGAAAAGCGGAGTTAGATCAACATTCATTTCGAAAACAATCAAATTGGCAGCTACATTGAGATTTTTAGCCCAGGGATCGTACCAGCTCAGTGTTGGAAATGACTTTAACTTGGGACTGTCACAGCCAATCGTTTCCAAGATTCTGTCTGAGACTCTGGATGCCTTAGAATTGACAGTTTGCCCCCTATGGATAAAATTTGAGATGACAGATATTGAAAGAAATGAAGCAAAATTACAGTTTTTTGAAAAAACATATTTTCCTGGTATTATTGGGTGTGTGGATGGAACCCATATCAAAATTTTAGCACCAATTAAAGAAAACCTGCATCTATACTTCAACCGTAAAGGGGTTTTTAGTTTAAACGCTATGATCGTAAGTATGTTAAATATTTAATTGCATTTTATAATCATATATATTTGACTTTCATGTAGATTTGTGATCATAAAATGCGGATACGGTTTTTGGATGCCCGATATGCAGGTTCTGCTCATGATTCATTAATCTGGAACGTTAGCCAAGCAAAACGAGTTTTGCAAGAACGATATACTGGTGGTGAACGGAATTCATGGCTTTTGGTAAAATTTTTATTGTTATTTAAACCATTTCCTGCCACTGATCGATTCTGTGCGATTTTTTTTCTTTAAAAATATTTTACGTAGATTTTCATATAGAAAACACATACAAATTTTAGTTTTGAAAAATTTTTAATACATTCTGGGTGTTTTGAAAGTAAAAGATTGAACTAAAACTGGATGTGTTTTCGCTAGGGAGCACTGTATAAGTGAACAAAAATTCCTACCGGATCCATCAGTGCCAGGAAATGGGTTAAGCGCACGGAAAAAGTGCAAAGTACTTCGGTAAAATACAACCTCAAAAATTTTTGGGTTAGTTACACAATATCTAAGTTAAAAAATAATATTTTCTTAGATAAGTTACAAATGAAAAAACTTAGGTAACCTAAGAAAGTGTAAACTGCTTAAATCTTCCGCCACCAGTAGCATTACACTCAACTTTGTTGGCTACGATTTTCTTTTTCACTTTAATTTTAAAGTCTCTCCAAACCTGTAAATAAATTTGAAGTTATATATATATTTTTATAATGCCTATATACGTTTATGATTTCCTTACCTTCTGCCACCCATCTCCAAGTCCTCTTGGTGGGCCAAGAGAATTGAGGACTTTTGATACTTCATCCCATTGTTGTTTAAAATTATTTGGAACAGTGCCTCTGCAAAATCCTCGAGCAAGTGATGGATTTTTCTGCAACTCTTCCACAAGTTTTTCAAACTGTTTTACGTTCGTTATTTTAATTTTTTCAATTTTTTCCATTTTTTTTCTATTTCTTATTTTTTTTACACTTCACTTCAAAATGTCGTTAGCAAAAATGACGACGACAGAATGAGAGTCGTCTCAACACAATAACGTCGTTAAGTTTTCTTAGAGAATACCAAATATTAGTCAACAGTAATCGATACAAGTCGATAACGACAACTGGAATACCAATTTTAAAAAGATGACACAAGACGACGTCGTTTTGTGTCGACGTCGACAACTAGAATAAGGGTGAATATTAAATCAATACTGAACTGCATAGTTAAAGTTGAACCAATTAAGAAATCCAGACTAATTCTCCAATGTAAAAACTGCCAATTATATGGGCACACCAAAAATTTTTGCTCAAAACCTCCACGTTGTGTTAAATGTGCAGGTAAACACAAAACTATGGAATGTACAAAACCTTCCTCACAGAAACCAAAGTGCTACAATTGTGGTGAATCACATCCTGCCAGTTATCGAGGTTGTGTAGTCGCAAAAGAATTGCAAAAAATAAGAGATAAATCGAAACGTTTTGATACCCAGTCTATAAATAGAACACCAAAAAATCCAAGTGTTGCCAAAGCAAAACCGCCACAAAGGCAACAAAAATTGAACAGTTTCTCCAATGTTTAAAAAAAAACCGGATTTAACTTATTCCGCTAATACTGACAATGAAAATTTATTGTCTGAAATACTTAAAACCTTAAAAACTCAAAAAAAAATTTCAACAAAATATTGAGCTTAGACTCAACCAGCTCGAAAGGGCTATTAACAATTAAAAATGGCTTCCCTTCTGAAAATAATGCTATGGAACGCTAACGGTCTCTTGAAACATAAGGATGAACTTTTGCTGGTCCTTAACAAAGAATAAATAGACATCTGTTTAATATCAGAAACCCATTTTACAAATGAGAATGAAATAACAATACCAGAATATAGTATTTACCACACAGCCCACCCACTGAACACTGCACGAGGAGGAAGTGCAGTTATCATTAAAAGCAACATAGAACATTATGAAGAAAATAAGTATTGCTCTATCGAATTTCAAGCTACAACAGTTTCTGTAAAAACCACACATGGTATGATATCAATATCAGCAGTCCTCCAAGAAATAGTATCCAAACAGAGATCTACAAAACCTTAATACAATACTCCAAACATAAATTTATTATGGGAGGGGATTTCAATGCAAAGCATACCTACTGGGATCCCGCTTAATTAACACAAAAGGTAGAAGGCTTCTTCAAGCAGCAAAACAACATGGATGCGAGTTTTTATCAACTGGAAAACCAACTTACTGGCCAACAGACTCATCAAAAACCCCTGATTTATTTGATTTTTTTATACTAAACAAAATTTCGAAAAACTTTTTAAAAATATATGATGGTTATGATTTTAATTCTGACCACACGCCAATTTTTGTCACAATTACAGAATCCGCATCATATAAAAAACAAGAACCATCACTGTCCAACAAACATACAGATTGGGAATATTTCAAAGCCTTAATAAACAACGATCTTGTGATTCCAACCAATATATGTAGTACTGATGAATTAGACGAAATTGCCTTAAACTTTGTAAACATAATACAAAACGCTAGATGGAACAGTACCCCTACTCTAAATAAAAAACAAATTGGATACAATTACCCTAACTAAATTAAAGATATGCTAATAGAAAAGCGTAAGCTAAGACGTAAGTGGCAGCAAACTAGAAATCCTGCTGATAAAACAGTATTTAACCGGGCTTCCCAACAGCTGAAACGTAAAATAAAGGAGTTTCAAAACCAAAAGATTCAACAATATGTAATGAGTTTATCCGCGGACAAAAATAATGATTACTCATTATGGAGAGCTACAAAATCTGGAAAAGTGCCACCAAAGGTATACCATCCCATAAAAAATAGCAATGGCCAATGGTGCCGTTCGCATTTGGAGAAAGCGAAAGTATTTGCTGAGTATTTTGAAAACATATTTTCTCTAAACAACATTCAAACGCCATTAAGAATTGATATACAGTACGACATAACTGATTACATAGTTCCCGAAATAACTGAAACCGAAATACAAAATGAAATAATAAATTTATCAGTCAAAAAAGCAGCATTATATGATCTAATTACTGCCGAAATTCTTAATCAATTGCCCCGTAAAGGAATAATCGTTCTTACTAAAGTAATACACTCGATTTTTGAACTTGAACACATACCAATATATTGGAAGGTAGCAGAAGTGCTGATGATTCTAAAACCAGGTAAACCGCAAACTGATGTAACATCTTACAGGCCAATTTCTCTTTTACCAACTCCTTCAGAACTCCTTGAACAAGTTTTTATAAAGCGTTTGAAGCCAATAATAGAAGAAAAACTAATAATTTCAACACATCAATTTGGATTTAGAGAAAAGAATTCTACGATTGATCAGATACACAGAATTGCTGAAGTTATAGAAAACACTTTCGAGGAAAGAAAAGTATGTTCTGCCGTTTTCCTTGATGTTGCTAAAACTTTTGATAAAGTATGGCACGATGGACTGTTATATAAAATATCAACATTTATGTCACACAACTATTGCAAACTACTTGAATTTTATTTAAAAAATAGATACTTTCGGATAAAACATGAAGGAGAGTACTCTGATCTTAAAGAAATCAAAGCGGGAGTGCCTCAGGGTAGTATATTAGGACCCATGTTATACCTAATATTTACCTACAACCTCCCTAATCCGCCAAATACAACAATAGCAACCTTTGCAGATGATACTGCTGTTTTAGCAGTAGGTTCCACAGAAGAAGAGGCCGCTGAATACTTGCAACCAGCAATAAATTCCATCTATGAATGGGCCAATTTATGGAAAATCGAATTAATCCATACGAAATCCGTTCATGTAACCTTTAAAAATAGCAAAGCTAAGGCTATTCCAACCACAATTAATGGAAATAAAATACCCTACGAAAACCATGCCAAGTACCTGGGTATGACGCTTGACGTAAAACTTAAATGGAATGAGCATGTCAAAAAGAAAAAACAAGAACTTGAAATTAAATACAGAAGCCTTGACTGGTTAATTGATATACGTTCGTCTCTATCAATTCAAAATAAAATTGCAGTTTATAATCAAATTATAAAACCTATATGGACCTATGGCATCCAGTTGTGGGGGTGCGCTAAGTGTTGTAAACATAATTCAACGCTTTCAAAATAAAGTTATAAGAAAAATAGTTAATGCACCGTGGTATTTAAGAAACAGCGATATCCACCGAGATCTTAGAGTGGGCACTGTTAAAACCGTAATAAAAAAATATGCAGCCAAACATCAAACCAGACTGTCTTCACATGTTAACCAGGAAGCTCGCAACCTTTACAACACTGAATATCAACCTCTCGTAGATTACAACGTACTAAACCACAGGATTTAGTCAGACTCTAACTATTAATGTCTAAAGCATCATTATCACTTGATTCGATGAAATTTCCTCGTTAGTCTTTTTTGACTAGTTGTAAAGAATACTAAAAAAACTGTATTGTATATATTATAAAGTTTTTAAAATAAAGAAAATACAAAAAAAAACAAAAATTCCTTTATATATAATCATATAAAATTTAAAATCACACAAAATCAATATTTTCTTTCTCAATACATTTTTTAAACAATTACTCTTGACCATACTCAACATGAAATAAAAAGTCAGTGATCTTGACAACAAAACATCTAATTTATGAAAGAAAAAACTAAATGTCTGTACGTATATATGTATGTTTGTATGTATATCCGCTAGCAAAGATAAAAAACAAAAATATTTAAATGCAACTTGATATATAAGTACCTCTAAATTAAGTGTATGTATTTTTTTTCATAAGGCTAAATGTCTCTACGTATATATGTATGTTTGTATGTATATCCGCTAGCAAAGATAAAAAACAAAAATATTTAAATGCAACTTGATATATAAGTACCTCTATATTAAGTGTATGTATTTTTCCCATAAGGCTACAAAAATTTTAATTTTTTGCCAAAATTTATCTTTCTCAAAAATTTATCTTTCTCTGGCGCAGAACCCGCATATCTATACTACTAGTATAAATTTCAGAATAGTACTTTTTTGATATATTTTTGGATATGCTTATGCATACAATTTCTTTAAAAAACAGTTTGAAAATATTGCTATATATAAATACATATGGATACATATGCTGTTTTATATAACCATATATTTTTATATTAAAGAATATATTTTTACTCGGGTATAATTATAAAAAACTTCATGTGAACAAACATTAAACATATTTTTTTATAAAGGCATATAATATTCCAAACAAAATTATATAGAAATATATGAGGTATTGATGAAAATTAACAAAAAGTTAAGTATCTCTCGCAATATACCTCTTTTTGATCCACGTTAGTTAGCATAAGAAGTTTAACATATGCTAAGAGTTCATACAGACGAACAAATTTTAATAGTGAAAAAATCTGAGAAAATCTTATTTTTCTACAAAACAGCCCTATTCAGAGTTAAATTCTATGAGTTTTAGTCTTCACAGTTTCAACTTCGTAAAAAAATTATAAAAATAATATAACTCATATTCGTATATTTGTTTATGAAATTAGATATAATTTGATATATTTGTTGCGAAAAACTAGGATCTGTGTGTACCAACTTTTATCGAATAAAATTGAATTATATCTAATTCGATACAATTATAGACAATGAACAAAAAATTTGCATGGGACAAAATTCGAATGAAATTGTATCTAATATACATAAAATTGTAAAAAATTGTATTTAATTGCATCGAATTAGATCTAATTCGATATAAATGTATCGAATTCGATTAAATTTAATGTTCTCATTTTTCGAATCAAATTTGATCTTATCGCATACCTAATTTCTATACAATTTAATATAATTTGATGATGTTTCCACCTGTGTACATACATTTTTTTGTTACTTGGATATTAGGGTTCCCTTATTTTTCAAAGTGGAAAAATTGTTGGTCTCACCCCTCAAAAAGTTGAGGCTTAATGCAAAAATGACTCACCAAAAATTTCACGCCCCTGTGACCACGCTTTCCCGTGCCGACTTACGGTTGAAATTTTATTAATCACACTTATACGGCATGATAGCCCACAAGTCGTAAAATATGGTAACATCATGAAAATCATTCTGTGCAACCAAAAAATACAATTTTAAAAGTGTTTAAATTTCATAATTTTTATTTAACGCAATTTTTGTACAATTAGGATAAAGTTTTCGATGCTCATGAACACATTGCATAACATATGCCATCTGACTTTCATTCTTTGTTATCAGACCCTGATAGTCTTCCACTAACTTCACCGCTCTTTCCGCAGTATCATTTACAACCTTCAAATTCTTAATTAAATTGCATCCAATGATATAAGACTCCTCATTTTCCCATTTCTGAGGGTCTTCTTTTAAAAAAGAGGAATCTATATTGAACCGTGAAAAAAATTCATGCTTCTACTTGTTATAAAAAAATCTACTGATTTTCCTGAAAATAAAAAACCATAGTTGTAATGTCAGTCTTTGCAAAAGTATTTATAGAACATCATTTAATATTTTACCTAACAATGCCCTAAGATTTGCATCTGTTTTTCACGCCTTCACCATATTGGCTCTTGTAGTGGCATTTAATCTCAAATCAAAAAATGCTATAGCAGAAGTTTCTTCAACCAGATACCATAAGTGGTTACACAGTTTTTTAGCAGCTGCTTCTGACGTAACTGGATCGATGTCTTCGTACAATGCAAGATTTTGTAAAAAGGTTAGATCATTGACACAAGCTTTGGTTTCATTGGGACAGTTGAACCATGCTTTAACATAAAACTTTATGATAAAAATGCAAACATCTGCTAGTGCATTCTCTTGATTAGCTGGAATGGAATATTGTTTTCGTAGCAAAAATATTTTTAAGCAGTATATTGCTCGAGACATCCATCTCGCTTGATGCATTGCTCCAGGTGGTCGAATTGTTACATTTTTTTCTTTGTCTGCGGTTATAAAATATTCCGTCAACTCTAAAAATTTACGATAATCCTCCCTCGTTTGAGTTTTAGATAGTTCTTTAGCAACAAAAGTCTTTATATCTTCTGCTATGGGTTGTATGCTATTACGACAAAGTTTATGATCCATTCCACTCGATATTTTTGTCGGGTTGATCTTCTTCCAACAGTTTTTAACATTTTTAAACAACGGCACATCTGGACTCGTTGTTAAATGGGGCAACTTCTTTTCAAACACTGCTTTCAAAATTATTTCGTAGATATGATGGCGACAAGGGAGGTAAAGCAGGTCTCTACCGAGCTTTTTTTCCAAACGCACACAAGCTCCATTCAATCGACCAGTGTTTGAAGCTGTAGTATCGCAACACAATGCATTAACTCTGTCTTTCAAATCCCACTTCTCCAATGCATTAAACACGGCTGTTGCTTGCGCTTCCCCAGTTGCATTGTCAAGTTTTGGAATCTCAAGTATCTGCTCCATGTCGGTTCCAGTAGCAATTATTGGTAAGCATTCAACAGCTTTCTCATTAACACCTTAAATCATAAAAATATATAAATTTGTATACAGAAAAATAATAATTGCACTTACTCAATGAAGGCAATAGCTTTCCGTCTCAATGAACAACAAGAAATGGTTGTACCGATTCCTTAAACTTTGCTTTTATACTTTGAGCACGCTCACATCTAAGTTTTGCACGTTCTTCATGGATTGAGGTCTTGGTGATTATTAAATTATCCAAGTTGTGGCCCAAAGCTTCAGCTGCAGCTTGCAATATAAAAACTGAATTGCGGGCGCTTACTTGACAACGATCTAGGACTGCGACTAATTTTGGAGTGATGAAGTGTTTAGTTGCCCTCTTTATTATTGCCGATTGCTGATACGGTGATGTTGAAGGGAGCTCATTAATTTCTTCCTCTTCTGTATCTGAATCGTCTTCGCATAAATTCTCACTAAAATGTTTAGGTATTTTAGTGACACGGTGACACTGCTGACGGTTTAGTTCATCTTGTTTACGCTTTTCGCGTTTCTTCTCAACTTCAGAATACACCTTGTCAACCCCATCCATACAACCTACTCGACCTGGTTGTCTCTGGGAAATAAGAAATTGCCTGTCCTCTTCTATTTTCAGCATTGACAAAGCATCAGAGTGAGCCACATCAAAAAGGCTGTCCAAATTATTTTTGAAAACGTTTTCTCTTTCACGAAAGACATTGCCATCTTTTTTTATTATTTTTTTGGAGATAACGCCATTCATCATACATTTTTAAAACTTTTGATATGCAATGTTGATTTTGTTTGGTTGGTATTCGGGCTTTTTCCCAAATAATCATAACTTCGCGTATCAGTAAGCTTGCACTTTCACGAGTATTTAATTTTACTATTCTCACATTATAAAAAAAACTGATAGAACTTGTCTATTGGATGGTAATTTTGATCCTTTTATGTTAAAATCAATGCCTCCAACCAAGTAAATATTGTTGTCATTTCTTAAAGATAATGACATTTTGCTTTCAAACACTCTTGCTCAACATAAGTCACCAGACTAAAGGCATTGCTCTATTCGATAGCAGAATATTTTTGAAACGGTAAATTGCAAGCAGTCAGGCCCGTAGTCAGGATTTTGTTTCGGGGGTGGCTAAATATAAAAATATAATTATAGACAGCTTTTTTTGGTATAAAAAATCTTGAAATGTACGTGCTGGCACATTTTGAAAGCAAATAATACAGAACATTTATAACAAAAACGTCTGTATGTCTGAAAGTGAGGGGTGAAAATAGAGGCTAAATTAGAAGACCCGTATAGCGACGTTTGTTTATGTTAGTTCGAATTTTTTTTTAATCGACCTTCGAACATATTGTTTATATGGTTTTTTGGCTATAACTCGTCGACTAATTGATATTTTTTTAATCTGTAAAAGCCAAATTATTGCTAGAGACCTGTCCAACAATTAATTTTTTTTAAAAAATTGATCTAACTTTTGCTAACCTGAATTTGTTCCACAGTGTAATTCGATGTCAGAGAACTGCTGTAGGAAAGAAATTGGTGGTATAAAACATTGAAAAAACTAGTAAGTTAATATAAGGTAGAAGAAAATTATGAATGTAGTTGAACAAAATTTCAACCGCAAGTCGGCACGGGAAGGCGTGGTCCCAGGGGCGTGAACTTTTTGGAGAGTCATTTTTGCATCAAGCCTCAACTTTTTGAGGGGTGAGACTTCAACATTTTCATAAAAAAAAATCGGCCATACAAATAACGGACACCCTATTGGATAGCCTTTAAAAGAGCACTTTAAAACACAATTAAAGTTTTAAACAACACTAATGTGATTTTATTTATACTAAAAATTAAGTACATAAAATAAATTCTAAACTTAATCTCTGCATATACATATTTTGATATTTTTGAGAAAGAAAAACAAAAGTACTATAATAATATATTTTATATAGATATTTAATACAAAATCGGTTTAAATTTATGTATCGCATATGTTAGATTTCTTATTTCTTTGATAAATATTTTTGTGTTTCGATATAATAAAGTAGATATATTTAATAGTTTAACTTTTATTTGTAGTAAGCTGAGCGTGTCATGTATATATGCGTTAGGTACTACTGGTATTGTACGTATATGTCTAATTGTTTGTAATAATTATTACTATTTATTATGTATTGTAATTATTTGTCAGTAGATAATACTACCACTGCTACATAGTTTAAATTTATGTATATACATTCATATATAGAATGGTCATACTTTGCAATTATCGATTTTTTGTGTTTTCTATCTAAACTAAAATATATTTCCAAATATGATTTGTTTGAGGACTTGCCCCAATCTCACTGACATATAATGCTGAGCCATTAACGCAAACAGCAATGGAATGCGGATTCTTGAATTCACCCCAGTGTCCAATTATAGTTTCTGAACGTGGATCTATAGTAAAACCGCGCACAGGCAACATTGATGTTGGACCATTTACAGCATAGACAATATCTCCATATGCAGCCACACCAAAAACTCTACCCAAATCAGGTTCTTGGATTGTTGCCGCAGGCTGCCCCTCCCCCAGTGATGTTTTTAGACCAGCTCTGTAAGAAAAATGTATATATGTAGTTATGTTTGCTTACGCAATATTTTTTACTATACACTTAAAAAAAAGTTTGTTGAAAATTTTGTTGAACGTCTATTTAACTAACTGACAGCAATTTTTTTTTGCTGAATTTGCGTTTTCAGCAATCATTTTAGTTAAACTTTTTTACTAAAAAACTAATTTTGAACTAATTTTTGTTGCTACCAAAATTGTGCTGATAAACACATTCTGATCACGAAGTAGAGAAAAAAGGAAATATAAAGGGTCCGCCATCTAATTTTTTTTTTCAATTAGTGCTTATTTCGTGAATGGTAACACTTAGCTCATGTCTGATTTGACAGATAATTAGTTTTATCCTTCCGCTGAACGAATATGGTCCGTATGTTCGTTATCTTGTGAAAAAAGTGAAAGAAACTGGCATCCTCATCGATAAACCAAAGCGTGAAAAGCCAAAAACAGTGCGTACACCCGAGAATATTGTTGCTGTGGCAGAAAGTGTGCGTGAAGCGCCATCAACATCAATTCACCGTCGTTCTCAACAATTGAACATTTCGGAGACATCATTGAGACGAATTTTGCATAAAGACCTTGGTATGACGCCATACAAAGTCCAATTGGTTCAGGAGTTCAAAAAAAAAAAAGTTATTTGGCGGACTCTTTACAAATTAATACAAACATTATAAGATACAACCATTATAAGACCAAAAAATGCAACTGCGGTTGATTTCATTCATTAAGTTTTTTCTTTTGTGTACTACACATCAAACAAAGGCACGATAAAAAATGTTTGAACATAAAAATTGTAAATACAAAAAAAAAATAAAAATAAAACAATAAATACATTAAATATCCTAATTTAAAAAATGTACTAAATGAATGATTTTGTTACAATAATTATATTCTGTTTGTGTATTTTAGAATTGTCTTCATTTAAAAAATTTGTAGAATTACGTCATACATACATTCATATAAGTAATTGGGAATTATTATGTCGTTTTTTAATTAATAAAATATTTTGTTCATTTCCAGATTTTTATTTAAATGCAGTATGTAAACAATTTGGAAGTCCTGCCATTTTTATACACTAAAAAATAAAGGTTAGTAAAGTCACAAAAAACTTTTCCTGATTCAGCAAAATTTTATTGAGGAGGGTGCTTGCAAAGCAATTGCAAATGTCAGCAAAATCTTTTGCTGAAAATTAGCGATCTGATTTTTTATCAACAAAACGAGTAGATTAAGCAAAACATTTTCTAACACTTATTTGATTCAAAATTAAAACATCCTTGCTAAATGTTAATACAATTATTGCTAAATATTGCTTAAAAAATACTCAAAAAATTATAATGGTACAAAAATACTTTAGTTAATTTATTTGCTGAAAATCTTAAAATTTTTTTTCTTATTCTCTTAAAAATAATTTACAGTACGTTACAAAATATAAAAATGCTTATAATCTCACATTGACGACACGAATTAATTTAATATCTGAAAATATATAAAAATAATTATATATAACATAAAAAAATTATCTTTCAACTACTTACATCAATGGTTTAGACGATGGCATCTTTCTAGAAACGAAACAAAAAGAAATAAAAAAAAAATAATATATACAACAGTTTTTTTTGCAATAAGAAAAAATAAACGTACAACATTACGTAATTATACAATTATACAATTACTTTGACAAGTCGTTGACAAGTCGTTGACAACACAAAATTTAAGTTTTTTAATCCGCAATTTATATGTATACGATACACATTGTTGGCATCCTTTTGCTTTATTATGAAAGATAAAAAAATCTTCCATGGGTGATTTTTTTATATGTCTTATAAGATTTGTACTTTTTAGTGTCATTTTCCTCGTCTTTACTAAATATTGACATGTCGCGACATCGGCTTCGTTCTGCGTATATCTTTCAATCTGGTTGTCGTCCACACATTTAATGTGCTTATCAACACAATTTTTTTAGCAAAATATATTAGTAAAACATTATTAGTAAAACATAAGTTCAAAACAGATAAGTGCTGAATAAGTAATAATAATAAGCAAACAAATTTTCTGAAAAGTAGTATACTGGATTTACAAGGCATTTTACAACTAACACAAAATTTAAATTTCGGCAAAATAAATTAACTGAAATAAAAATTTTATACTAACTTTTTTTTAGTTTTTTTTCATTCTACTAAGCTCCAAAGTTTTTTGTAGATTTCAACAAGTCGATTTTCATTGACATTAAACTTAGTGTCAGCAAAATTATTTGCTGAATTTACAAATTTTACAAAAACACATTTGCATATATTTACAATTTTTTAGCAAGGATCCTGCCAGCAAAAGTTTTGCTGACTCAACTAACTTTTTTGCTAACTTTACGGACTTCTTTTTGAGTGTAGCTTTCGTTTCAAGTACACAGATTATCAAACTAAAATATCTAACTAAAGATTTGAATTAAATTTGTTTCTAAACAAATACTTAATTCAATCAATTAACATTTGAATTGACTTTTAAATATAGAAATACATGTTTTATTTTAGACTTAATTCTCAAAATATTTTTTCATACACTGTATGCTTAATAGGGTCGGTCGATTAAGCAATCGATATTGTGCCATCGAGTTTTCGATAGCTTTTGGCATGAAGAAAAAAAGTTGCACTGCGACGTATCAACAAAATAATTTTCAAGGCGCCCAAATTTAATTTTTTTGACTTGAACAAAAACTTTAATTGAGTGTTAATGGTGGTTTTACATACAATTTACGCTTACAACTGTTAAATGATGGAAATAATTTTGATTGACGCTTATCACGATGATGACTTAGGTAAGAACCAATATTGAAAATCCTTTTTATTTTCCAAATAAATGCTGAAATTGAGTTTCGCTTATGAAAAAAACTCGTTTTTCTTTTTTTTTTTTTATGCCAAATACTATCGAAAAATCGATGGCACAATATCCACAAATTTTTGTCTTTACAAATCGGCCTACCCTAATGCTTAAATAGAAAATTTTCAGTATAAAATACCAAATGCAATTAAGTTTACAAACAAACAAAAAAGCACACACACTAACATCCAAACAGACGCAGCATTAACAAAAACACACATACCAACGCGTTCCAACGTATCGTTCTCACACTTTTTTTGTGTGTCATATTTTTTTGCAGAAGTTATTTATAACTATTTTTCCTTTTTGGATTTTCAATAAAAGTTTTAATTGATATTATCATTACCGTGATAGGTGCAAAATAAATTAAAACATTAATTGAATGCAATAAATTTTTTAATTGAAACCCTTTTTTAGTTTTTTCTGTGTACTAGCAAAGTTCAAAACTAGTAAAAAATTGAAAAGGATATTTGACTAGTTCTTACTCGAAAAATTTCTCCCAGTTTGTTTGATTTCTATTTTTACAATTTTTTTCTTCTTTCACTTTGAATATTTTGGCATCCTTTCTATTTCTAGTTACTGCACCGATAACATTTTTCAGTTTCTCAGTTAAGTAATTGCTCAGTTAAAACCAACAAAGATAAATTTTAACTGAAATGTTCGCTATCAAGTAATTTTAAATTAAATAATATTTTTTGTTGCTCTATATTAGTATAGATATGCGGGTTCTGCGCCAGAAAAAGATAAATTTTGGCGAAAAATATAAATTTTTTTTTCCATATGGGAAAAATACATTGCATTTTTTAAAACTTTTTTAGTCTTATGGGAAAATATATGAACCTTAAAATGCTTGTACTTGCATTTTTTTATAAAACTTTTTTAGCCTTATGAAAAAATACATCCACTTAATATAGAGGTTCTTATACATCAAGTTGCATTTAATTTAACTTGCTTTAAATATTTTTGTTTTTTATCTTTGCTAGCGGATATACATACAAACATACATATATACGTACAGACATTTAGTTATTTCTTTCATAAATTAGGTGTTTTGTTGTCAAGATCACTGACTTTTTATTTCATGTTGAGTATGGTCAAGAGTAATTGTTTAAAAAAATGTATTGAGAAAGAACATAATGATTTTGAGTGATTTAAATTTTATATGATTAAAAAAAATTCTATATAAAAGAAAAATTTGTTTGCAAATGATATTTTCTGAATTTCAAATGATATTTTTGGAATTTAAAATTGTATTTTTTAAATTTCAATTGATATTTTCTGAATTTCATATATTTTCTGAATTTAAAATTATATTTTTTAAATTTCAAATAATATTTTCTGAATTTTAGATGAAGAATTTCAATTGATGTTTTATAAATTTCAAATGGAAATTCTGAAATTTAATTGATATTTTCTAAATTCAAATTGATATTTTCTGAATTGCAGATGTAAAAGTTTTATTCATGAATTTTTATTTTGCTTCAGTGAAATGCTATTGATTTATGGTAACATTTAAGTAAAATTCTTGTTTTGATACGAAAAAGTGACCTGTAATTTAATTTTTTGATTGTTTTATATTAGAATAAAATGTGAAAGAATATTAAACTTCTAAATAAATAAAATTTCAGTATTTAAAATATTTTTAATATAATTATCTATTCAATATTTCAAATTGTCAGAAAATAATTAAAAATTATCAAATTCGAAATGAGATCTTATTTACTTCGCATTGATACATTTTTCAGCTATGAAGATTTTCTGATTTTTGTGAGTTTTAAATAGAAATATTTAAAAACTGTGAAGTTCAGAGAGGAAATAACTAAAAATAAGAACATTATCTCCCAAATTTAGCAAATATATTAAAGGAGTATTTTTTGCATTATAAGATTTTCTTAAAACTTGTTAGGAAACTTTTTTATTTTTTTTTTAAGTGGGATTTTTTTTGTGATACATGTTGATAACATTGAATATTTTTCTCTTTTGATAAATTGTGGTTTGCATTTAGTATATTATAAATTTAAAATTAAATCTTTTTTTTTAAGTATCATGCATTTTTTAGTGTAAACATAAACATTAAAATATTTGAATATTTTTATTTTTTAAAGTAAATTTTATTCTTATATTACATAATTTTTAGATAAATTGTAGATTAAATATATGTTTTGAAATAAATGTTAAAGTAGATAGAATAATATTGTTTAATTTCAACTGAACGTTTCTTTTTAGGAAATAAGAAGTAAACATGATAAATTGTTAACAAAAATTAAAATTTATTGTAAAGAATGTTAGCAAGTTTAACGTTTTTTAAATATCTTAATAATATTTGTAGATTTTTGTAATCTAAATCTCCAAATTTAGAAACTCAGGATTTCTTTTAATATTATTAATGCAAATTGTTTAAAGTAAGTTAAATTAGCTAAAATTTGATATTTTTATCAATGTTTTTGTTTAAATGCGTTTTTTTGTCTAGTTTTGCATTCAATTATCTCAATTGAAATATTTTAAAATGCAAATTGAAATAATTAAAAATGCTCCAACTACAAAAAGTATTTTTTACTTTATACTGAATCATTATAATTTCTTGATTTGTTCCGATTTTATTTGATTTATTTGAACTCCAAACCCCAAAAGCTATATAATTTAAAAATATTTTAATTTCAATAGGAATTTTAAATATTTTTTAGTTACAATTAGAGAAGATAAATTTTCCTTCTTTTGCCATTTTTACTCAAATTTGCCGGTTATGCCATTTTTGGATTTTCTATTTTTGAGCTTAAAACCAGCCTTTTCTTGAGATTTTCCAGTTTTTAAAATTGCCGTTCTAAAAAGTCTGTTTTTAATTTTTTTGTCAATATTTCAATATTTTTTTTTATAAACACGTCATATTTTGCCATTTCTTGTCTTCTCTGGTTATTATTTGAATATCAGAACTCCAATACTCTCTAAAACTGGATTTGGATGAAGAAATTTTCTTTGAAATAAGCTAATTTTTTTTAATATTTTGACTTTGGTTAGGGATTTTCTGCAGATAAATTATTTATTTATTTATTCAAGTTCTGTAATATATAAGCAATTCAGTGATTTTAAAATTGATTCCTCATAAGACAGGCACATTTTTATGATAAGTTTTAATCTGGCACGTATCCATAACGATATTCGGAATTTTAGAATTTGTAATTCAGTTTATTGAAAAATGTTGTGGTTTATAACAGTTATAATTTTTCAAAACCGCTTTTGTTATAACATTTATCAATTTAGTCTTCAAAAAGGTTCTTGGAAATTGTTAAAACGGTTGTATATATATTTCCTTTAAAATTTCTTGGAGGAACATTGGGTCGTTATGTTGAATGTTATGTTATACTTTGTGTGTGAGAATATTCCGACTGCCTCCAGATATTTATTAGGGAAAATAAACGATTTTTTTTTATGGCCTTTGTTGCCAAATATTGTGCCTGTAGTGATGTGTCGGAATTTTCTTTTGTGTGTGAGAATTTTCCGACTGCCTCCAGGTATTTTGTAGAAAACTTAGCAAATTGTTCCTGCCTGCTCTGTCTGTTCCTGTTTATGCTCATGTGATGGTTGTCTGCCTATTTATCCATTGTTCCAGTTTAATTTATTAAATTCCTGCCTGTCTGTTCCTGTTTTTTCTCCTGTGCTGTTTCTGCTGTGGGTTCCTGTGCTTGTTGTGTGTCTATTTGATGTGTTCCAGCTTTTGCACCTGGCTGTCGTCAATAACTCATCATTAATTTATTTATTTTATTTGTGTTATTTTATTTCTTATATGTAAATTTGTTTGTTTTGTTATTGTCTGTGTTGTTTTATGTTGTTCTTCTATTTGACTTGTAATCTTGTGTTTGTCCTTTATTGTCTATACATTTATTTTTTTTATTTTTTATTTTTAATTTTTTTTAATTTTTTTGTTTTTTTTTTTTAATTTTTAATTTATGTTTTTATATATATAAAATTTGTATTTTTGCCTAAAATTAATTTATTCTTATTTTTTTTTTTTGCTTTGTATGTTTTTAATTACTTATTTCATTACATATTAATCAATTACTTCATATATTTATATTATATAATTCTGTATTTTTCGAAATTTGGTTTTGCAGCTGATGTATTTTATACTGTAACTGATGTAAATAAATAAATAAATTTCCCCGTTATTTTGTATAATGTTTTTGAAGATGTTGTTTTTGTTATTTCAAACTTATATGTTATACAGTAGTTTTAAGATATGTATAACAGCCCTAGAGATGTGTTGATTCATGCCTTAAGTCATTGAGACTTTCAATTTTCTTTATCAAACTGTTATATTTCGAGATGTTTTTCTAGCAGTTTAAATTTAAATTATATTTTTTATATTTTTTTTAGAAAGTTATTTTATTACCAAGTATTTTTATTTGAATTATCAGGAAATCATTAATGTAGGTTTGGGAATCAAACCTGAATATGTAAAAATTGATGATTTGTTGCAAAATGAAGAATTTCAAATATCTTAATTTGAATGGAAGGATAGTAATTATGGATCCAAAGTTGCTGTGTATTTGGAAAATAACACATGGTTTTATTTACCAGCAGGAATGAATAAATCCCTAACACTTCAAAAACCCCTATTTAACTATGATGAATAATAAGAAATGGAGAATTACTTTTAAGGGATTAGCTATTTTCGAATTCAAATATGATTAAATTTTCTATGTTTTATATGTTATATTATTATACATACTTTTTCAAAAATTATTAAAGGCATTATTTAATCTTAAAAATTCTCTAAACAGATTTAAAAATTGTTAAAAGTTATATTTTAACATTTAAAACATTATACATGTAACATTATAGTTTTAATTAAATCTAAACACAAATAAAGAAAAACACAATTTTTATATTTTATATGAAAAATAATTAGAGTTTTATTAATTTCATATTGCATAACTTTTCATACAGAAAAGCTAAATCTTTTCAAGGTAAGTTAAAAAATCACATTTTATTATTTAATGTTTTAATTAATTATCTGAATAATTTTATGTATTTATTTTTTTTTCTCTAGAACAACCTGAACAACGAGAACAACCAGAACCTGAGCAACGAGAACATAAACATCCTGAACAACGAGGACAACCAGAACCTGAGCAACGAGAACATGAACATCCTGAACAACGAGAACAACCAGAAACTAAACCACGAGAACATGAACATACTGAACAAAGAGAACAACCACAACCTGAACAACGAGAACATGTACATCCTGAAGAACCAGAACAAAATTTAATACAGGTGGTAATAGTAGTAGTAGTAGTAGTAGTAGTAGTAGTAGTTCTTTATTTTCATAATAATTCATTAATAAATACATAAATAAATTACAAAAAGTAAAATAAAGAAATTTTAAAAAAATTTTTAAAAATATAATCGACCTTGACTTAAGTCGTTGGTCGGCAGTTATATTAATATTGTATATAAACCAAGAAAAATATTCTAATAATTAAATTCATTGATTAAAAAATTTCTATAATTTATACAACTTTTAAACAAAATTTACTAACGGTTTAAAATTAATCAAGTTACCGTTAAGCATTTTTACAATTTCATCCTCATTTAGCAAAACTTTACCAAAATAAAAAACCCTATATTCCCTAAATGCAGGACATCGTCCTAGGAAATGCATTACGTTTTCATCTTCCATCATATTACAGATTCCACACAGCTTTGATGCATTGGTTTGCCATCGATTTGCATTTAAGTTCAGTAAGGAACATCGCATTTTAAAAATCCATCTGATTTCCTCCTGGCTGTAACTTTCAGTCACATAGTTCTGGCCAACCTGTGGGTCCAATCTTTTATAGACTCTGGTTGTTTCATTCTTTTGTATCAAAGCGCTTACATAACTTTTTATGTTGAGAAAATTTAAAAAATGTTCCTTGTTCTCATTCCACTGGTTTTTAGAGAGGTTTTGAAGAGACCATTCTATTCCATACTCATGACCAAGCGAGTTTAGGTCTTTTACCCAAAAAAGTTTTTGCTCCAAAAGTTTTCTTGATATTATGTTTGGCAGTCTTTCTCTATGGTAAGTAAATATAGTTTGCGCCACATATCGCAAATGTAAATCCAGTGTAAATATGTGACCATTCTCTACGTTTGTCTCCAGCTTTAAGGCATATGTAGGTGTAGTGGGTGGAAGACGGAGTACTTTTTTATAAAATAAGTGTGAAGTTTATCTACCTCTTGGAAGTAAGAGAAGCCCCAAACTTGCGCACCGTAAGATTGGATGGATCTGCAAACAGCTAAAAAAAGCTTCCATTTAGCCTTTAATGATACGTTTGGCCTACTCAAGAAGTTGCTCCATGTCATATTAATGCTGTTTTTTGCTGACAGATACCTGGCCTCTACATGTTTTTTAAAAAATCATTTTTGGGGTCAGTATTACTCCCAAATATGTATATTCCGAAACTACCTCGATTTCAGTGTTGTTTAGGAACCATTTCTCATTCTGGGATAATTTCCCACCTTTTCGAAAAACCATTATTTTTGACTTGGCCATATTAATCTCCATATTCCACAATACACAATATTCTTCCAATTTATGGATCATTTGCTGTAGTACACAAGCCTTGTCCGCTAATATGACTATGTCATCAGCATACAATAGAACACGTATATTTAATTCATCCAAAACTATGCCGCCACCTAGATGTTCATATAAATCATTTAGATAAATCGCAAAAAGTAGTGGGGAAAGCAAACAGCCCTGCTTCACTCCTGATTCTGTCGTAAAACAAGCTGATATCTCACTACCGGTCCATACTGAACATTTTGTATTATTGTAAACATTTTCAATAAAATTTACCAGTTTTGATGATACTCCAATTCTGTGTAGTTTATAAATTAAAGCATGACGTGAGATTTTATCAAAAGCCGCTTTAAAATCAACGAAGAAAGCGTACGTTTTTTATTTCTTCCAAAATTTAGATGTACTATGGACGACAGATTGTATATATTATCAGCCGTTGAATAGTTTTTGCGAAAACCCGCCTGATATTCATTGATAATGTTGAAATTTTCTGTCCATGTTGTTAATCTTTGCGTTATCAATCCCATCATCACCTTAGGTAAACAATTCATAAACGATATTCCACGGTAGTTGCTAGGATTTGAAACATCTCCTTTTTTGTAAATTGGAAATATAATACTTTCCACGAACGACTCGTCTACTTTCCCACTATCGTATATTACGTTGCAACTAATAGCTGCTTGCTTAAGCAGCTCATCTGGCGCATTTTTTTAAAAATTCATATGGTACTCTGTCATGTCCGGGGGCTTTATTTAACTTCGACTT
Source organism: Delia radicum (assembly GCA_021234595.1). Lineage (NCBI taxonomy): Eukaryota > Metazoa > Arthropoda > Insecta > Diptera > Anthomyiidae > Delia > Delia radicum. Next base: position 67,930,941 of record CM037855.1, read on the forward strand.
TTCTAGTATTTTTTTTATTTCTTCCAACGTTATCGGTTTATCTAATTCGTAGTTAGTATTATAAAAATAAGCGTAGTTTATATTAATGGACAACTGGGGAGGATTTAACAGCTCTTGGAAATATGTTTTCAACTGGTCTGTAGGAACTGCTATATTAGGGAAGCTATTTTCATTTCGAATTTCCTTTGCTATCTTCCACCAACTTTTGCTATCATTTACTTCATCAATTTTCCTTTCGAGAGATTGAAAGTATCTACTTTTGGCTCTTTGACAAGTCAATTTAAAATGTTTATTAGCTTTTATATATTTTGTTCTGCTTTCTATACTATTATCAGCCTTAAAGCTTCTCAACATGTCAAAGGATAACGTTCTCAAGTTGTAACATTCTCTATTAAACCATTTTTGTTTAGAGATAAAAGGACGATTATTATTGTACATTTTCTGATAAACCTTTTTAATAACGCTTGTGATATCACCAAACGAAAGATTACGATTCTCTATACCTATAATTTGTAGTGCATTTATTACTTTATTTTGGTATTGCAACACATCATTCTGTCGCCATTTTAGTTTTGGCAGTAGATTTAGTTTGGCAGTAGTAGATGGTAATAGTTTTACCTCCAATAAATATTAAAGAATTACTATTAGCAAATCATTTAAAACTAAATTTGAATAATTAAAAAGATTTAAAAAATTGTTAAAAGATATATTTTTACATCTTTAATATATAAAAATACAACAATAATGACCACATAAAACTGAAAAACTACTTTGAACTCGGTTTTGATTAAATATATATGATTTCGAATTTCTATTTGAAAATGTTACAAAAGGGGTGATTCAGCAGGTTTGTTTTTCGGGAAATAAATAACAACAAAATGCTCTCCTGGTTTATAGGATGGATAGGTCTTAGCGATATAGAATGATGGTTTTACAACCTTTGTTGGTAGTTTATCACTAGCATAAACACCTTTGAATTTGTTTTTAGCTAGATCAATTGAATTCATGATCTGTAAAATCTTTTTGATATTACGCAATTAACAATCAGTTATTATTTATTAACATTTACCTCCAATTAGTTCAACATCAAAATGTTTCACTGTACTTGTAAAGAGTTAGTTGAATTTATGCTTACGTTGTAAAAATTAGAGCTGTAGTATAAGTAAACATTTACAGTGAATTTGGTTTACCGTATACTAATATTTATTTTTTCATATAAAAATTTATTTCAATTGTGAATAATAATTTTGTATGCTGGCGTAGTGTAAAACGAACATTTCACCAAATTATTTAGTAAACACATCTCTTCTTTAATATTTATTATGTTTAAAGTTCTAAAAGGTCAATGTGCTTACAAAATAAAAAAAAAAACCAAAAAAAAATTGTATAAAATTAAAATATAGAATAGAAATTGCTTACTTGCATTTTCTTTATAATTTTATTAATAGTATGTCTGTCTACCTTACATCCGGTTATGCAATATGAAATTAATAAAACTTTGGATCCATAATTACTATACTTCCATTCAAATTAAGATATTTGAAATTCTTCATTTTGCAACAAATCATCAATTTTTACATATTCAGGTTTGATTCCCAAACCTACATTAATAAATTCCTGATAATTCAAATAAAAATACATGGTATACAAATCATAGCTAAAATAAACTTTTAACCTTAAACTCAACTGTTATAGCTGTTACAATTATTTTTTTTATATAATTTAATTGAAATTTTAAAATTGTTAACGCCAAAAGTCCCTGTTGAATTTTGCCGTTAACTACAAAGTAAATTATTCACTGAATTCCTAAACATTTAATGTACAAAGACGAAATGTTGTGAGAGATAGAAAGATATCTAAATAACTTTCTATTTCCTTTTCCTTATTAAGGCCGAAACTAAATGAAAAGCCATATATACTTATTTCCGTAAAATAAGCCGTATGACCTTTATCTTATTAATCCAACATTCATACGGGTAAAGATCTACTTCCATAAATTGTCCAATAAAATATTCCAAATAGTAATTTAAGTTTTGTCTTTACTTTTCTTGTGGTACTATTTTCGGATATTTTGCACTGAGCACAAAATCATATTGAGATTTTGTTTAGACTCAGAGTTTGTTGTCTATCAACCATCCATGAAAAAATATAAACAAAAAAGTTATAAAAAATATAATTTAAATTTAAACTGCTATAAAAACATCTCGAAATATAACAGTTTGATAAAGAAAATTGAAAGTCTCAATGACTTAAGGCATAAATCAACACATCTCTAGGGTTTATAGCTGTTATACATATCTTAAAACTACTGTATAACATATAAGTTTGAAATAACAAAAACAACATCTTCAAAAACAATTATACAAAATAACATTCAACATAACGGCCCAATGTTCCTCCAAGGAATTTTAAAGGAAATATATATACAACCGTTTTAAACAATTTCCAAGAACCTTTTTGAAGACTAAATTGATAAAAGTTATAACAAAAGCGGTTTGAAAAATTATAACTGTTATAAACCACAACATTTTTCAATAAACTGAATTACAAATTCCAAAATTCCGAATATCGTTATGGAGACGGATTAAATGCTTCGAATATCGCTAATTTAGTAGGGATGTTTTTAATACAAATTTTCAGAAAAAAATTTATCATAAAAATGTGCCTGTCTTATGAGGAATCAATTTTAAAATCACTGAATAGCTTATATATTACAGAACTTGAATAAATAAATAAATAATTTATCTGCAGAAAATCCCTAACCAAAGTCAAACGATTAAAATAAATTACATTATTTCAATGAAAATTTCTTCATCCAAATCCAGTTTTAGAGTGTATTGGAGTTCTGATATTCAAATAATAACCAGAGAAGACAAGAAAGGGCAAAATAAGACGTGTTTATGAAAAAAAAATATTGAAATATTGACAAAAAAAAATAAAAAACAGACTTTTTAGAAGGGCAAGTTTAAAACTGGAAAATCTCAAGAAAAGGCTGGTTTTAAGCGCAAAAATAGAAAATCCAAAAATGGCATAACCGGCAAATTTGAGTAAAAATGGCAAAAGAAGGAAAATTTATCTTCTCTGATTGTAACTAAAAAATATTTAAAATTCCTATTGAAATTAAATTATTTTTTTAAATTATATAGCTTTTGGGGTTTGTAGTTCAAATAAAATCGGAACAAATCAAGAAATTATAATGATTCAGTATAAAGTTAAAAATACTTTTTGTAGTTGGAGCATTTTTAATTATTTCAAAACTAGACAAAAAATTCATTAAAACAAAAACATTGATAAAAATATCAAATTTTAGCTAATTTAACTTACTTTAAACAACAATTTGAATTAATAATATTAAAAGAAATCCTCAGTTTCTAAATTTGGAGATTTAGAAACAACATAATAGATTACAAAAAATCTACAAATATTTTGTTAACAATTTAATATGTCATATTTACTTCTTATTTCCTAAAATAAGAAACGTTCAATTAAAATTAAACAATATTATTCTATCTGCTTTAACATTTATTTCAAAACATATATTTAATTTACAATTTATCTAAAAATTATATAATATAAGAATAAAATTTACTTTAAAAAATAAAAATATTCAAATATCTTAATGTTTATATATACACTAAAAACCACAATTTATCAAAAGAGAAAAATATTCAGTGTTATCAACATGTATCACAAAAAAAAAACCCACTTAAAAAAAAAATTAAAAAAGTTTCCTAACAAGTTTTAAGAAAATCTTATAATGCAAAAAATACTCCTTTAATATATTTGCTAAATTTGGGACATAATGTTCTTATTTTTAGTTATTTCCTCTCTGAACTTCACAGTTTTTAAATATTTCTATTCAAACCTCACAAAAATCAGCAAATGTTCATAGCTTAAAAATGTATCAATGCGAAGTAAATAAGATCTCATTTCGAATTTGATAATTTTTAATTGTTTTCTGACAATTTTAAAAGGTTAAATAGATAATTATATTAAAAATATTTTAAATGCTGAAATTTTATTTATTTAGAAGTTTAATATTCTTTCACATTTTATTCTAATATAAAACAATCAAAAAATTAAATTACAGGTCACTTTTTCGTATCAAAACAAGAATTTTACTTAAATGTTACCATAAATCAATAGCATTTTACTGAAGCAAAATAAAAATTCATGAATAATACTTTAAAAACTCGTCACCTTTTACATCTGCAATTCGGAAAATATCAATTTGAATTTAGAAAATATCAATTAAATTTCAGAATTTACATTTGAAATTTAAAAAACATCAATTGAAATTCAGATTTTTCATCTAAAATTCAGAAATATTATTTGAAATTTAAAAAAATAAATTTTCAATTCAGAAAATATAATTTGAAATTCAGATTTTCCATTTGAAATTCAGAAAATATCAATTGAAATTTAAAAAATACAATTTTAAATTCAAAAAAATATCATTTGAAATTCAGAAAATATCATTTGCAAACAAATTTTCCTTTTATATAGAATTTTCATATAAAAGTCAAATCACTGAAAATCATTATGTTCTTTCTCAATACATTTTTTAAACAATTACTCTTGACCATACTCAACATGAAATAAAAAGTCAGTGATCTTGACAACAAAACACCTAATTTATGAAAGAAAGAACTAAATACGTACATATGTATGTTTGTATGTATATCCGCTAGCAAAAATAAAAAACAAAAATATTTAAAGCAAGTTAAATTAAATGCAACTTGATATATAAGTACCTCTATATTAAGTGTATGTATTTTTTCCATAAGGCTAAAAAAGTTTTATAAAAAAAAAATGCAAGTATAAGCATTTTATGGTGCATGTATTTTTCCCATAAGTCTAACAAAGTTTTAAAAAATTCAATGTATTTTTGCCATAAGGCATAAGAAGTTTTAAAAAAATGCAATGTATTTTTCCCATATGGATAAAAAATTTACTATTGTTCGCCAAAATTTACCTTCTCTAAAATGTATCTTACTCTGGCGCAGAACCCGAATATCTATACTTTAAAGGTCGTCAAGTGTAAAATTATTGAAACAAAATGGTGTTTATTTACTGTCCAAATCGGTCATTATTTGTAAACTAAATGTTCGAAAATAATTAACAAATTTGTGTTTCAGACTGAATTGTTTTTTAATTGATTTTTTATTTGGAAAAAATATTAGTAAATTTTAATTAATTCAAATAACTGAGCTTCAGTTTTGATTCAAATTTATATAGAACTTAATTGGCTGTAATGTAAATGAGGTACAGGAAAAAACATGGCCTTGTCAATGGAAACCTAAAAATAAATTTAAGACATACTCAGAAAATACTGACAATAACTACACACAAAAAATGTTTGCCAAGTAATTAGGAGCATTTGAACTAATAACGTTTATTTCCAAAAGCTATGCGAAATCTAATAACATTTTACCAAGTTTTTACTTGTTTCTACTTAACTGTTGAATAATTTATACGAAAAACCTTTATTAGTTTGAATGCTAATAGTTACTTGTGTACAAGTCAGTTATTCGTGCATACACACCATTTTCAGAGGGAATATGATGAAAGTATACTTAGTACAAACTTTTTCATTAAAATTTTGTGAGTTTTATCAAGCTTTGGATTTTAATTTTGTATTTACATTTGCACTATTTTCCTAAACTACTATCCACGCAACAACTCATTTCATACACACAAAAAATTTCCAGAGGGAATACGTTGAAAGCATAGTAAAATTGTTTTCATCAAAATTCTGTGAATTTGATCAAGTTTTGTTTAAATTACACAGTGCAGCATTTTTAAGGTCATCGTTTGGTTCCTCTTTCGTACCCGGTTTTTTTTGAAGTGTATATCGAAACTAAAAAAAATCCGCAAAGGACTTGGCCAGATTACATCGAAATTTTTTTTTTTGGACCCCCTAAGTTTTTGCACCCAAACATGTTTTTTTAAGAAAGGAAAATTTTTATGGAATCCATATATCATAAACCGTTCGGAATTTTGTTTTTATGTCTTTGGCAAAGTTGTAGATCCAAACCAAAGCAAAAAAATTCTCATATGGACCGACCCAAAAAAATTGCATCCACTGCATCAAAATTGCAAAAAATTGGGAAAAAATGCTATTTTTTTATGATTTTTTCATGATTTTGTCCTGAAATGGCTTAAATACTAGGAATTTAAGAAATCTTTCTTCAGCTAAATTATATCTAACAACAATATAAACAACTCTCTAGTACATGTCATCTTAATACGAACATTCCTTAACCCTAGAAAGCACATCTTTTTGCTCACACTTATTTTGCATAGCCAATGTTTGTCGTTTCGACAAAGAAAGACTATATAGGTTAACGCCGTTTTTGTTGTTACTTGTTTTCAAATTTAATATTTAAACATTTTATTGTTGTAATGCTGATATGTTTTTGAAAAAATGAATATATTTATTTTATTAATAAAAAGTAATTATTTTATAACGCAATTAACAATTTCATAATTTTTTTTTTATTTTTTGTTTAAGTTTTTTTGTTTATTTATACAAATGTAAAACATGTGTATTATTAACTGCCGATGATTTTATTCTGCTACGATTTTACCCGAAAAAAGTATAGTAACTTCTGGTAAAATGAGAAACACAATTACTTTCTTATCACGCTCTCATTTACCGAATTTTTGTTAATAATTTTCGTGTTGCACTTTGCAGGTAGAACTGGGTTTTTTACAACACCCTTTTTAAAAACTTCTTAAAAAATGTTTCTGAGTGGGTGTGATTGTCATGTGTGTTTTATCTTCGTGTTGCGGTTTTTAGGTGGAACTGGGTTTTTACAACACCTCATCTTCCTAAACAGGATTTTAAAGTTTGGCTATTTCCATATTATCATAAAAAAATAGCATTTTTTCCCAATTTTTTTGCAATTTTGATGCAGTGGATGCAATTTTTTGGGTCGGTCCATATGAGAATTTTTTTGCTTTGGTTTGGATCTACAACTTTGCCAAAGACATAAAAACAAAATTCCGAACGGTTTATGATATATGGATTCCATACAAATTTTCCTTTTTAAAAAAAATCATGTTTGGGTGCAAAAACTTAGGGTGTCAAAAAAAAAAAATTTCGATGTAATCTGGCCAAGTCCTTTGCGGATTTTTTTTAGTTTCGATATACACTTCAAAAAAAACCGGGTACGAAAGAGGAACCAATTTATGTGTTGCACTGTGTTATGTAGCCCATTGTGTTAATTATGTATTTGCATTTTCAAAATATTCCTAAACTACATTCCACGTGACAAGTAATTTCATACATTGTACAAAATTACTTAACATTTTAAATCTTTACATGTCAAACTTATATTACATACCTCTAATAGTTTGAGTGCATATTTTAATCAAGCATTACTTGGTAAAATGTAACAAAAAAATATGAGCGAACATAATAGATAATGGTCATTTCTTGTACATAAGTTTTAAAAGATAGAAATGCTTTTTTTGAGAACAAAAAAAATTCATACAACATTTTTATCTCAATGAAAAAAATTTGTATAAAATATTACGGAAATACATCATAACATGTGGTTAAAGTAGTCTGTTAACAAATAAGGAAGTTTATTTTAGTTATTTATTAAACTTCAGGTGTTTAATTTAATTTTATTTTTTCTAGTTCTAAGTCTTTGCAAAGGGGCAAATGGATGGTGTATTTTTATTCTTAGTGATAATGTCAAGGTGGTGTTAATTAAGTAGTGGAGGTAATATTTAACAGATGTCATATTTTTTATATTTTATAAATAAGATAATTTTTAATAATAAAAAGAACAGCATTTTTGATATAAATATGTGCGAAAATTTATTAAATTATCTAGCGATTCTTAAGAAATAGAATGAATAATATTATTACGATTTACTGCTTAATTATCATAAATAAAAATGGAAGAATTGCCAAGTTTTTGTGGTTAAATGACACTATAATTTTATACAAATCATTTTACTAAGTTTTTTTTTCTGTTTCTCGCAACTATATATATAGCTGCTTATTTTATTTGAACAAAATTCATTATTACAAATTTCAATTTGGTCTCAGCGCCAAAAAGGCATTATTGAGGCAAGTTGGCAAGATAATTTAAAAGATAACTGTACAAATAAAATATAAGTTAAAAAAAGTAGCTTATAATATATACATATTACGAATTTTATAAAAGTTTTATAAAAATTACATTAAAAGCGTTTCAATTTTATTAAGTAAGTATTCTTTACAAGAGGACTTAAAATGGAAATTCGATCAATTAGTTTTAAAATTAATTCCACCAATATAATCAATTCGCTGCTTGGTTGTTTCTAACCTGCATCTTGGAATTCTAAAATTTGTTCTGTTTCGTGTATTAAAAGTTATTTGATTTTGCGCAAACGGTATAGTGTGGTAACCAATATTATTTATACATTTAAAAACAAACAATAAAACTTGGTATTAATGCAACCCATAAATTGGTAATATTGTTTTGCTTACTTCTTTATATAAAGGAATAGTTGAATACAACAACGGTAAATTATATATAATTTTAATGCTTTGTTTTGCATACATTGAAGAGATTTAAGTTTTGCATTATTTTTATTATGAACATATATAATGACCAAGTAATTTAAGTGAGATTGAATCAAGGATTGATATATCATCAGTTTTGATCTTTTTTTTCAATTTGTATTTCAATTTATATAAAATTCCAATTGCTGGAGCTATCTTCCTTTTTACATCATTTATATGTAGATCCAAAGATAAGTTACTTTAAAGAGTAATTCCTAAATACTTTACCGATTGATTGACAAACTTTACTGAAAAAGTTATCAGTTGAAATGCTACTACTATACTTGGTGATATGAGGGCGGATCAATAAGTCCGTGACTTTTTGAAACACAGTTTTTTTGCAAAAAAAAAAATATTTTTCAACATAATCTCCTTTTAGCTCAATACACTTAGTAAAACGTTTCTCCAATTTTTGTATCCCTTCCAAAAAAAAAATAGGATTTTTCGAGGTCCATAAAATAGGCATTTGTTTGATCAATAATTTCATCGTTGGATCTAAATCTCTTTCCACCCAGCCATTTCTTTAGGTTTGGAAATAGGTAATAGTCACTGGGGGCTAATTCCGGAGAATATGGCGGATGAGGTACCAATTCGAAGCCCAATTCATGGAATTTTATCCTCTGAAGTTGTCACACGATTACGTTTATGGTCAATTGAGAGTAAACGCGGAACCCATCTTGCAGACAGGTTTCTTAAACCCAACTGATCATTTAAAAATCGAAACCACACTGCCATATGAAATGCCTATGGCATCAACAATCTCACGCACCATTAGTCTTTGATCGGCCCACAACATATCGTTAATTTTTTCGACATTTTCGGGTGTATTGACCTAAATTATCCGTCCAGAACGTTTCAGCGTCACTTGTACTTGTGCGAACGCAACGAAAGTCAGTAAACCACTTTTTTACCATTGAAATCGATGGTGTAGAGTCCCCATAGTATTATCAAGCTGTTCCTTGGTTTGATTGATGTTTTTTTTTGAAAAATAATCACCCTTATTCTAGTTGTCGACGTCGATGCCGTCGTCGTTTTTGAGTCAACATCACTTTCTTTCAATTTGACACCAATGTGGTATTCTCTAAGAGTTTTGTAACGACGTCGACTGTTTATCGGTAATTTGAAAAAAAAACAAAAGCACATCTCTAATATTTGAGTCAGCTGATTTATTTTACTTTTTATTTTGTGGTATTTTTATTTCTGATTCTGATTCGAGTGAAGAAGAAAATACTCGTAAACAAAATCTAATATTGCAAAAAAGACTACTCCGACAGAAGTCCGACATCTTCAACTTACCAGATAAAAAGTGAGTAGCAAAATCAAAGACTGTTGTCTTTAAAAATATTTTGTCATTTCTTCAAAAGGTTTGAAAGTTACTTTCAACTTAATAAAGCAGCATTTAAGCTTGTGCTGGAAATAATATCCCCTTATTTGAAAAGCGGAGTTAGATCAACATTCATTTCGAAAACAATCAAATTGGCAGCTACATTGAGATTTTTAGCCCAGGGATCGTACCAGCTCAGTGTTTGGAAATGACTTTAACTTGGGACTGTCACAGCCAATAGTTTCCAAGATTCTGTCTGAGACTCTGGATGCCTTAGAATTGACAGTTTGCCCCCTATGGATAAAATTTGAGATGACAGATACTGAAAGAAAATGATGCAAAATTACAGTTTTTTGAAAAAAAACAGATTTTCTTGGTATTATTGGGTGTGTGGATGGAACCCATATCAAAATTTTAGCACCAATTAAAGAATACCAGCATCTATACTTCAACCGTAAAGAGTTTTTAGTTTAAACGCTAAATATTAAATAAATATTTAATTGCATTTTATAATCATATATATTTGACTTCATGTAGATTTGTGATCATAAAATGCGGATACGGTTTTTGGATGCCCGATATGCAGGTTCTGCTCATGATTCATTAATCTGGAACGTTAGCCAAGCAAACGAGTTTTGCAAGAACGATATACTGGTGGTGAATGGAATTCATGGCTTTTAGGTAAAAATTTTATTGTTATTTAAACCATTTCCTGCCACTGATCGATTCTGTGCGAATTTTTTTCTTTAAAAATATTTTACGTAGATGTTTCATATAGAAAACACATACAAATTTTAGTTTTGAAAAAATTTTAATACATTTCTGGGTGTTTTGAAAGTCAAAGTTTGAACTAAAAATGGATGTGTTTTCACTAGGGAGCACTGTATAAGTGAACAAAAATTCCTACCGGAGCCGGTGCCAGGAAAGGGGTTAAGCGCACGGAAAAAATAAAAAATACAACTTAAAAAATTTTTGGGTTAGTTACACAATATCTAAGTTAAAAATAATATTTTATTACATAAGTTACAAAGGAAAAACTTAGGTAACCTAACAAATTTGGATGTGCTTGAAAATGTAATTGAACAAAAGCTATGGCAAGTTAACAAAAACGAAAAATGTATAAATCTACATGCATTTTTGTATTAACTTATACAAAAATACTTTTCAATTTGTTATTTACCTAAGTACTTTTGTAAATGTGAACTGATTTTAAAGTCTTTGAAACCAGTTCACATTTACAAAAGTTACACGCCTAAAAGATTTTTCAGATACGAAGTACTAAACTTTGAAACTCTGTGCAAACACCCTGCACTAAAGCAGAGTGACCCAAATACAGGATTAAGAAGGATTAACATCTTCTTCGTATTGCAAGATTAATACCGATGGGATTAGCAGTTTAAAACTTATTACCATATTTTTTTCAAATACCTCACTGTGTAACGTATTTTTTTAGTAGGTGATGCAGGCTATCCCCTTGAGCCATATCTAATGACGCCATATCGGTCTACTGTTGAAAGGAAGTGCAGAGGCTATTTTTAATACAAGCATGCTAAAGCAAGAAATATAGTAGAAAAAACAATTGGCGTGTTAAAAAAACGATTTCGCTGTCTGCTTGGAGCCCGTCAACTTCATTACACCCCTGCAAAAATCAATTAAATTGCCAATGTTTGCGCTGCACTTCACAATATGATGCAGAAATTACGCAATGTATTGAGGCATCTGAAATAAGAGAACAAAATAAAACAAAGTTTTCTCTAAATTCAATTCAGC
>CM037855.1:67942697-68007336 GCA_021234595.1 Delia radicum
AATTTTCAAATCAACTTTTGATAAATTTTGACTAATAATTCCAAGCTTGAAGGCATAAATCTTAACCATCCTCTGCGTATATAGTCTTTGATAAAGATATGTATAGCTCTTTGTTAAGTGGAATAATATTAATTGAGCCAGCTCCATTATCAAAATTATGTAGTTCTTTAGCAAATAAATGGCAGTCATATTTAGAAAAGTTATGGAAAATTACTGGAAAGAATTTTGCAATTTAAAATGGAAATTAACACTCTTTATGTGCAGGTCTCCTATATTGACCCGTAAGATGGCAATGGTTTTTAAGTTTCTGTTGATTAACAATTGGTTTTTCGCAAATGTGACAAACATTTTTATTAATAAAATCAGTTCTAATAATGAATTTTAATCGTTGATCTGTAAGTTTATGTGTGAGATTTTATTCGTTCGGTTTGAGACCATGACAAAAATCAGTTCTTTCTTGATGTGTTAAGAGATTCATTGGTTTTACAATTTTTTAATTATTACTATACAAATGCTTTATATCTTTAGCTAGGTATTCTACAAATTTTTTTGGTGCATCTATTCCCTTATACGAACAATGCTTATCAATATTGGAATCAAAACTACATTTAATATAATATGCGAAAGCATAAGGAACATGCTTTTGAATATTTTTGTAGGTTGAAAACTTAAAGAAGATGTATCAATACTTTCTAATATACACTCGAAATCGGCATATATTACAAAAGGAACATCAAGTTTTCTTTCTTTTTTTGGAACCAAAGATACCCTTCTGTTACAGTCATTGATGTGTGATGCTAATTTTGCTGCATTATAAAAATGTTTGTAGACAGTAATCACATAAATAATGTTTCCTCTTAGAATTATTTGACTGTTTACCAATTAATCTGTAAATATTAAAAAGAACAATTTATAAGTAAAGCGAATATTATGCATATTTACATATATAATTTTTTTTTCTTCTTTTTTTTATCTTTCCTTATGTTAAACTTACCTTGACATATTTTTAATCCAGACATAGTGTGTGTTTGATGCAGATTCATCTTGAATATATGAAAGATTAATATGTTTTGGTTTAAGAGTTTTCGATTTATGATATGGTCCAACAATTAAACTCAATTCTTCGTCATACCCGAAAACATTCACACTAATATTAGGGTTTATCTCCTCAAACTTAGTGACGTCTTCTATTTTAATGGAAACTTTAATCCAATAAAATTTACCACACAATCATTAATATTTATTTCTGAAAGAATAATATTAAAATTATAGCTAGATGTTCGACATGCATGTTCATGTCTATGTACTGGTGCAAGGGCTGATAGTATAGCCCATTTAAAACAATATACATCGTTGTTTTTAACGTTTATACATGCATGTTTGATTTCAAATTTTGGGGGGTAAGGGAATATATGTTGACCCTTTGAGGGGTTGATATTTATTTATATTTATTTCTAAACGTTTTAGCGACATCAAAGATAAATCACTGTCCCTTTCCTAGAATTCCTCCATCTGTTTTAAAATTATTTCAATTTTTCTTTTTGTACTAATCTAAAAATTCGTTTACATTAAAGACTGCAATCATTTTTGATTGAAATTGTTTCAATTCAATTTCAGACATATCCTCATCTTTTTTATTAACACGTATATAAAACGCAAAAAGTCTAAGGTTAAACTTAATTGCTATATGAGATTTAAGTTCTGACTCCATGATTGGGAGTAAATTTTCTAAAGCATTGTTCATAAATTTTTCTGCTAACAAATTTCCCTCGTCCTGGTTTTCATAGACTAATGTTTTAATTCTATTTTTAAAACCAGGATATATTGTTTTAAAATTTAGGTAGCTTTCGGTTTCAAATATATTTTCAGTTTTAATTTTTTGTTGGTGTGATTGTGAACTTATATGGAGACTCCAATTCCGTTCCGGAATATCTTTTTTACATACATCACATTCTTTATATCGTCTCTTTGACAAGTAGTTTCATTATCATAGTTAGAAATGCGCGGTTTTTTTTTTATATTGTTGATATCATGATTAATTATGCGTCTTTTAAGACTGCCAGCCTCAATTTTTTTTATCACCTTCGCAATTTGTTTGATGTCTTTTAAGGTTGTATTTTGTAGTAAATAATTTTTTACACATACTACATTCAACTTTTATATTTTTACTATGTTTTGTTTAATATGCATTTTTAAGTTACCATTTGTTGAAAAGGACTTATTGCAAATGTAGCACTCCATTTTTTTTTTTTTTTGATTTTAATTAAAATTTTGATGTTTACTGAACAAAGTTTCAAAAACAATTAAATGTATAAAAATTCTAATTGCTCAAAATATACATTTTCTTACTTAATACATTTTGGTAATACTTAATCTTGACCATAATCAATATTTATTATGTTTAAAGTTCTAAAAGGTCAATGTGCTTACAAAATACAAAAAAAAAACAAAAAAATTGTATAAAATAAAAATATAGAATTGAAATTGCTTACTTGCATTTTCTTTATAATTTTATTAATAGTATGTCTGTCTACCTTACATCCGGTTATGCAATATGAAATTAATAAAACTCTAATTATTTTTTATATAAAATATAAAAATTGTGTTTTTCTTTATTTGTGTTTAGATTTAATTAAAATTATAATGTTACATGTATAATGTTTTTAAATGTTAAAATATAACTTTTAACAATTTTTAAATCTGTTTAAAGAATTTTTAAGATTAAATAATGCCTTTAATAACACAGGTCAACAGCAAAAAAAGGCTTGACTAACCACTATATAGATTTGATGCATCATGGCTGCCTAAGTACAAAAATGGTAAAATTTTTCAATTCTATGGATAATTTTTTTTTAAAAAAATTTTTTTTTAAAATTGACAATATTTTGAGCCATTTCTCCACTTATGTTGTCATAACTCAAAAACAACTAGTCCGATTTGTCAAATTAAATTTACAAAAATTAAGGTTTACAATATCTTTAAAGAACGTGTACAAAGTTTTTTAATGCGATCAATAGTTTCAAAGTTATGAAACAAATTGTTAGCAAAAAAAAAAAAAAAATGCTAAAAAAAAAAAAAAAATTTGAAAAACAAAAATCTGGAAAAAATCGAAAACTGCAAAAAATATTACTTTTTATTTTTTTGTAGTAAAGCTACATATCATGCGAATTAAACTAGATATGGATCATAAAAATCGATGCATGCTTTACATTTTTATTTACAATTAATTGAAGGTATCGCATATTTACAAGCACTGTAGAAAATTGTACCTACTATATAATGAAAATGCAGAACATAAAAACTCAGGTGCATTTTACGACACGCATTTTGGCAAAACCCCTTTGGGAAAAACCTCTATGACATTTTTATGATTCTAATAAATAAAAAAAAATAAGTAATAAACAAAAGATTGTTTAATTTTTACGATTGCGGTAGGATAGTAATAAAACGCTCATAAATGTGCGTGTACGCTGAAGTGCTCTTATTTTCCGTTAGCTACCTGTAACGGATGATTTTTTTTTTTCATAAAAGTCCTTAATGTTTTTAGGATTCTTGGAAATAATAAAAAATTTGCAGCACACACAAACTGTATCCACACAAAGGGTTATCCCAAATTATAGTATCAGTATTTATAAGATCTCCTTGACCCTTTTTATTTCATTCAAGAAGTGTTTGCGATAACGCAAACATCATTTAATACCTACACAAAAATTAGAGTCATACAGCTTAGAAGTTAAAAACAATTTTCAAATATTAATAAAATGAGCCAGAACATTTTTATGTAAAAACGATCCAGATTTATTTTGTTATGTGTGCGGCCAATATATCACCGGGAAAAAACGGAAGTGCTTCTTAACTTCATTGCAAAAGTCATATCAAGATTGCTATAATATCTATCCGCACAATTTGAACCAGCATTGGACATTCTCATAACTAAAGAAACTAAAGTTTCGTATTACCCGTACTCGAGAAAAAGACTTACTTCATTATTTTGCTGAAGAGGATGACTTTGTGTACTGCACAGATATTTCTGGTTTGATGACTGCCATGGGCTTACAGAAATATGATTCAAACGAATGGCGTTTATTTATCGACTCATCAAAACGCAGCTTGAAGTGTGTCCTTTTGCATAATGGAAATAAATTTCACTCCTTGCCGATCGCACATTCAACCAAAGTAAAAGAAGAATACTCTGTAATTACATTGGTCATGAAGAAGATAAAGTATGATGAACATAAGTGGGTAATTTGTGTTGATCTTAAGATGGTAAATTTCCTCTTAGCCCAACAAAGCGGCTTTACAAAATATCCTTGTTTTATATGTTTATGGGACAGCAGAGCTAAAACAGAACATTGGAAGAGAAAACAATGGCCTTCTAGGGAAACACTAGTTCCAGGTACGCCAAATGTTATAAATGTGGCTCTAGTGCCCCGAGATCGCATCATATTACCCCCTCTTCACATTAAACTTGGTCTGATGAAACAATATGTTAAAGCACTTAACAAAGATAGTGAATGTTTCCAGTATATTTCAAGGAAGTTTCCCAATCTAAGTATGGAAAAGCTGAAAGCAGGCATATTTGATGGCCCACAAATTCGCAAATTGGTGAACGATACTGAATTTGGCAGTTCAATGTCAGAAATTGAGAAGAATGCATGGGATTCGTTTGTATGGGTTATTCAAAATTTCTTAGGAAATAACAAGGGTGATGATTACGTTGCGCACGTTGAAGAGATGTTAACTCACTTCCAGAATCTTGGATGCAACATGAGCATCAAAGTACACTACCTGCACAGTCACTTAGATCGTTTTCCTGAAAATCTAGGAGACTTGAGTGAAGAACAGGGCGAACGATTCCACCAAGATATCCGGACAATGGAGGAACGATACCAGGGTCGCTGGGATGCACACATGATGGCTGATTTTTGCTGGAGTATTCAGATTAACACTTCGTTATTCAACAATAGTAGAAAATCGACTAAAAGAAAATTTCAGAGTTTGTAGTTTATAATACATATTTATTTATTTATTTTCTTGTTTTATTTATTATAATAGGTCCATTCGTTTACTTTTCCAGTAAAATCCAGTAGATGAGTAAATTTTGGGCAAAATGAAAATTTTACTCTCAGAACTGGCTCTTGCACAAAAAAGTAAACGAACGGAAAAATTGCAAAAAATTGCAGGTTAATTCAAACATATGAGCGCTAAAAAGCTTAGTGTTGTAAAGTAAGTGTTATTTAGACTACCCAGTATATATTGTTTTTGGTACTTGATGCATTGCATTTTAATAATCATAAATTCGTAGCAATTGTATTTATTTAATAAACTTTTGTGGAAGCTTTTAGACTTGTTTAGTTTGTACATGACTTTTAATTTTGTTTCTAGTTAAATAACATACGAAAATACATGAATACTTGATTTTTGATATTCGGTACCCTGAATAATATGCAGTAAGAAGTATTCATATATTCATTAGCTTTACATCTCTAATATATTAATGTAAATAAAAACAATTAACACAGATATTAGAAAACTGATAAATTGTTACTATAATAATTGTAACTGACTACTTTAATTTGTTTCAGGTTGAAAATAATTATTTTTAGTTTTTGCCGCCCTTTTAATTCAGCTTTTAATCTTCTAAATGTTTTTATTACTAAATGTATGCTTATTTTGTTTGTTTACTTAATTTAATCATATGTTTTTGTTTTCTACTGGATTTTACTGGCAAAAATTTCTCCAGTAAAAATTTGCAGGTTTTTTTGCTGACAACTGTCACTTTTCTCTCTTAGTAGATGCTCTCTTTTGCAAATTTATGTGTACGCGAACGCATTTCAGTAAAATCCAGTACAAATTTGTACAAATTTGTGCAAATTTTGGTGTAAACGAATGGACCTAATAAATGTGAATAATAAAATATAAATTTTCTACTATTTAATTTATTTATTTATTTACATTTAAGCTCATCCAACACAAATGTCTTTCCGAAGAATAGAATCAGTATATTCTAGGTAGGGTTTTGCCAAAAAATACACGAATGTTACTATGTAATGCATTTTTGATGTGAAAATTTGTACATAGCATGGGGAAAATGTTTTCAAAATTCAATCAATCGAAAGAAGAACATTAACTACTCAATTTTATGTATATCAGACAAAAAACTAAAATTTGGTGAAAATGAGCGAATTCACTTAATTGTGAATAAATTCGAAAAAAATCAATCGATTTTTATGATCGATATCTCATTTTGTTCCTATTACATGTGGCTTTGCGATAAAGCAATAAATCTGAACGATTTTTGACGTTTTCGATTTTTTATGATTTTTTTAAAACAAAAAAATTTGCTATTTTCACGTAAAAAAAATATTTTTTTCCCTCAATTTTTTATTATAACTCCAAAACTACTGAGCCGATTGAAACGCAATATATTAACGGATTAAAGGCTATGTAAATTTCAGTTTTTCTAAATTTATTTGAATAATATCGGACTAATTTTTTTTTAGTTATCATTAATTATGTGGAGAAACGTCTAAAAAATTTATAATTTTAATTAAAAATTTTTTAAAAAAAAACCTCTCCATAGAATTTCAAAATTGAACCATATTTGTACTACTGGGACCACAATACATCAAAATTGTATAGTGGTTTTCAAAGCCCCTAAAATTTTTTCAAAATTGTTGCCTTGTGTAATTTTTGAAAAAGTATGTATAATAATATAACATATAAAATATAAAAATTTAATCATATTTGAATTCGAAAATAGCTAATCCGTTAGGTGAAATTCGTCCCTTAAAAGTAATTCTCCATTTCTGATTATTCATCATGGTTAAATAGGGGTCTTGAATTGTTAGGTACGATAGGCGAATAGAACTATCGTACTCATGGAGAACGTAATGCTCATATGACACACTGTTTGAATAAATGTACAAACCATTAAGTCGTGATCATGTTACCTTATTCTTAGCGATATAAACATTACATATAAACATTATTTAAATTGACCTAATTATTATTAATACTAAGTAAGCAATATTTTAATATAAATAGCTCTAAGTTTTAATTGAATAAAGCAGACTGAAAGTCACAAACAAACAAAAAAACCTTTCGCTTATTACTTTTCGAGTTACATGGCGACCGTGACCAAAGTGCTGAAACAAAATAAAAGCACTTGGACACAGATTTAGTGACTGCAAAGTGCTACATGAACTAAGCACTGTAGTCCACTAAATCAAGAACACAGGATCCAATCCAAAGCCGGGATTGAGGAACTGCCTGGCCGAAAGGCAGTTGGAAAAACTTGAAGGGATGAGTACACCTGTACCTCAACCGCTGACAATACAGGAATACCTCAAGCGAATAGAAAACTCCCGAAAGAGGGAACTCCAGTCATCCCCGTGACCAAACCACCCAAGAGACGTGGGGTCTATTTGGTAAAGTGAAGAAGGGAGCTAACCCAACGAAAATTCTTAATTTAACAGAGTGCATACTTGATATGCAGCTGTAGGTGAACGGAGGCGACTTCGTCCGTGTGCAGTAAAAAAAATAGCATATAAAAAGAATTCCACATATATATATATATTTTTTTCCCCCCAGACAATATATATATGTATATATATTTTTTAAATTTAATTTAAATTTCTCTTAAATGAATCAATATATTATTAAAATTCACAAATGAAATAAATTTTTTTTTCTTGTTATATATACTAGTATTAAGATTTTAAATTGTTATAATAACTAATATTAATATGGGCAATAGAGAAACTAAAATAGCCGATCCTAAGGCTAATGTAATAAATGAAGTTGTCGTAGAACAAAAAGATAATGGTTTTCAACAAATAAAAACTTACTTGATTATTATTACAGTAGTGTTAGTTATGGAATTAGCTCTGAAGCTATATAGAATGCATAGTAGAAGAATAAAGAAGAGATATACTGGCCAAGTAGAAAGAATATAATGGACGCTTGGTCCCAAATTTTAAATACATTAAAATCATATGAAGGGCAGATTAGAAGATCATATAAGTGTTTAAATAAAAATATAGTAATTAGAAGTGACACTATAGAGAAACATAAGAAAATATTGTAAGATAATTTTGAGTTATTGCGCAAATTTTTAAATAGCTGTGTAGAGAAGTTAACAGCGGAACACCGCAAATAAAAACGAAAATATGGCTCAGACTGATATTGAGTTTCTGCAAACCATTATGCAGGCAGGTCAGTTCCAGAATATGGACGAACTAATTACGAAATATGTGAATACCTGCACGGAAACGAAAGATTCCTCAGTAATGTATTACACAAATAATAGAGGACGTTCTTTTAAAGGACGTGGAAGTAGTAATAAACGTTGGCGAAATAATAACAATAACAATAGTAATAATGGTAATAATACAAATAATCGGAACTACAATTATAATCGGGGCAGATGCCACCGAAACTTTAACAGTCGCAATTGCAACCGTACAAATAACGTACGGGTTGTATCTCAGCAAGAAAATGAAACGGAAAACTACTACACACCCTTGAGAATACAAAGTCTGACAACGGGAGAATATATCATTTAAATTTGAGTATCTCAGTGGTAAAGAAAATTACGTTGCTGACGCTTTATCAAGAATAAGCATTGACGATTTAAAGGAACTAAACAAAAACGTATTAGTAATAAATAAAGTGACCACAAGGTCAGATACCAGACAAAGAAAAACATTAATTGAACAAAAGCATCATGAGAATGAAGATAATAAGCACAATATATATGAAGTCATACAATATAATGACGTTAAAAAATTTGTAAAGTTGATATTAACTCCAGGAAGATGCTTATTGAAGCATGCAAAATTAATATTAAAACAAATAAAAATTAAAGATCTATATACTAATGGGATATTGGACCTAGGAGGATTTTTCCCAAGGCTTGAAAAAGAAGCCGGTACACTGAAACTTCGAAAATTAAAAATGGCACCTGATGAAGAAATTTTTAAATTCTTATCTATAAATGAATTCAAAAGAATGGGCAATAAAATATTAAAAAAATTAACAGTAGCGCTACTGCCAAAGGTGACCATTATTGATGCTAAAGATGACAATAAAATTAAAGAGCTACTAACTACATATCATAACAATCCAGCAGAAGGCGGCCACTGCGGGATATCAAGAACATTGGTTAAAATTAGAAGACATTACAAGTGGAGAGGTATGACCTCACATATTAAAAAATATGTTAAAACATGTCACCAGTGTCAAAAAGCCAATATAACAACGCATACCAAGACACCAATGATATTGACACCGACCCCAGCAACTGCATTCGACATAGTATTAGTAGATACCATTGGTCCATTACCAAGGACGAAGAATGGTAATGAATATATTGTCACATTAATAAGTGATCTCACTAAGTATTTGGTGGCAATACCTATGTCGAATAAGAGTGCAAGCACAGTTGCAAAGGCTATATTTAAGTATTGTATACTATGTTACGGTCCTATGAAGACGTTCATATCGGGTATGGGAACTGAGTATAAGAACTCAATAATATCAGACTTATGTAAATACCTGAAAATCAATAATATTACGTCCACTGCATATCACCACCAAACACTAGGTACTGTTGAACGCAGTCATAGAACCTTCAACGAATATATACCTTCGTACATATCGATTGATAGAGATGACTGGGACGAATGGCTTATATACTTTACATATTGTTTCAACACCACACCATCAGCAGTACATAGTTACTGTCGTTACTAGTTAATTTTTGGACGAATACCCAATGGTTTTCAATATTTTAATAGTATAGCCAGAGTAGATCCTATTTATAATATAGATGATTATAGTAAAGAAGTCAAGTATAGATTGGAAATTGCATATAAGAGAGCAAGATTATTGTTAGATAAATCTAAGGCTAAGCAAAAACAACATTATGACACAAATACAGAACAATTAGATATAAATGTAGATTTAGTTTTATTAAAAAATGAGGTAGGACATAAATTAGACAATAGATACGAGAAATAAGCAATAATGATAATATAATAATTAGAACTAAGGGAGATAAAAAACAGAAGATTCACAAGAATAGACTAAAACTGTTTAATAAAAGCAAGTAATTTTTTTTATGCATTTATATTTGTTATATTTATATTATTTATATTTATATTATATTTTATTTTTGTTATACATTATAACAAAAATACTATAGAAAAGAAGTTAAAATTACATAGCGTAATAGAAGATGGTGCACCGATAGTAATTAAGAAATATAATTTTATGTAAACTTATACATTGTACTAGAATGTATTATTGAACTTAGAACAAGGGACCAATGAGTAAAAGAATATCCATATGCTTAATAGCATATGAACATTCTTCTGAAAAATGGAGGTGTAGCGGGTACGATAGTCGAATAGAAATTATCGTACTCATGGACAACGTAATGCTCATATGACACACTGTTTGGATAAATGTACAAACCATTAAGTGGTGATCATGTTACCTTATTCTTAGCGATATAAACATTATTTAAATTGACCTAATTATTATCAATACTAAGTAAGCAATATTTTAATATAAAAAGCTCTAAGTTTTAATTGAATAAATCAGATTGCATAAAGCAGACTGAAAGTCACAAACAAACAAAAAACCTTTCGCTTATTATATTTCGAGTTACACTGGTAAACCATGTGTTATTTTCCAAATACACTGCAACTTTTAATTTATAATTACTATCCTTCCATTCAAATTTAAATATTTGAAATTCTTCATTTTGCAACAAATCATCATTTGTACATATTCAGATTTGATTCCCAAACCTACATTAATGATTTCCTGATAATTCTATAAGTACAAAAAGCATAAAATTAAATAGAAATATAAAAACATAAAAGATAATTTTTTATCATACCATAAAAAGTTTATTACAAATTGAAGAACAACTTTGTACGTTTATTTCACCTGATGAATTTTATAAATAAAACCTTAAGAATAAAATTTTCCTTTTATATATAATTTTTTTAGTCATATAAAATTTTAAATCACTCAAAATCAATATTTTCTTTCTCAATACATTTTTTAAACAATTACTCTTGATCATACTCAACATGAAATAAAAAGTCAGTGATCTTGACAACAAAACAACTAATTTATGAAAGAAAAAACTAAATGTCTGTACGTATATATGTATGTTTGTATGTAAATCCGCTAGCAAAAGATAAAAACAAAAATATTTAATGCAACCTCTATATTAAGAGTATGTATTTTTTTTAAAAAGGCTAAATGTCTGTACGTATATATGTATGTTTGTATGTATATCCGCTAGCAAAGATAAAAAACAAAAATATTTAAATGCAACTTGATATATAAGTACCTCGATATTAAGTGTATGCATTTTTTTCATAAGGCTAAAAAAGTTCTATAAAAAAATGCAATTTATTTTTCCCATAAGCCTAAAAAAGTTTTAAAAACTGCAATGTATTTTTCCCATAAGGCTAAAAAAAAAATTTTATTTTTCGCCAAAATTTATCTTTCTCTGGCGCAGAACCCGCATATCTATACTACTGTAATTTTATTAATATAAGGGGGGACATGACATTGGCCGTATTTTGAAATCGACTTTTTGTATAATTTTGTATTTTAGTAAATATTCTTAAGATTCTAAGAAAAAAAATTTCATGGAAAAATTCCTACGGGTTCAAAAGTTACAGCCGGATTAGTGAGAGCGCATTTTTAATTTTCGCGCTACCTATGTACGGCAGCCGGTATATACTTGTTTTACTTGCTACCTGACTTTTGGTGGTTGTTATTTCCAGTTTACACTGCGTTGAGTAACGATGAATTGCTAAACAAGTGCTTGGGTGGATTCACGCAAAACTCCAATGAAAGTTTGAATGCAAAAATTTGGCTCATTGTTCCTAAGTGTATGCCAGGCAGCAACAGAATTGTTAATATTGCGAACTGCATGTCAGTGTCTACTTACAATTATGGCGCTTATAGTTATTTGCAAATGTTTCTACTACTTGGTATTACCATAGGAGCTACAGCATTGAATTTTTGCAAAGGAAATGATTCAAATCGTTTGAAATGCGCCAGATTGATGGCATATGAAGCTTTAAAAGAAGCCCGAATTGCTAAACGATTGCAAAAAACTGTAAGAAACAGCACAACACAAGATAACGAAGGCATACAGTACGAAGCAGGCATGGCAGATTGAAGGTAACCTTGTTTTCTTTGTTCACAAACTTTGAACGCGTTTATCTCGAAACCATGTTTTTCGTACTGTTTGCGGCACTAGCGGGTTCATTTTTGACGAAATTTTTTTTTTTGTATTTTTTAAACTTGATTCGCTATCGTATGACACTAGCTTTTTTTTAAATTTTTTTCGATTTTTTATGAATTTTTTAAGTCAATATTTTTTTCGAAAAACACACTTTTGGAACATCACCAAAAATTGAAAAAAAATTTTAAAAAAAAGCTCGTGTCATACGATAACCAATTTTGTTAAGATTTAATTTTTCTTGTAACTTGTTCAATTCTCTACAAAAATTTTGGAAAATGTTTGTTTTTGACTGAGTTATGAATTTTTAACAAAAGATCTGTTTTCTCTGCCGCGAATTTAATGTCCCCCTTAACAAAAAGCCCATAATTGTCACTCACCAATTTTTTTCGTCGTTTTTGCTTGGTTCAGAAGATCTATTGATTGCTGATTCCGTATGTTGGCATCGTAGTAGTTCACTATCTTGGTTTTAAAATTATCCCACATTGTTTTTAAAAGATTATCTTTTTGTGGACAAATCAAATTGAAATCTATATTAATCTAAAAAAATATAAAAATTTGTATATCCTTGAATTTTGTGTTAAAGTTCTTTTTAAATACCAGAAATTTTGCTCTAGAGTCTTTTAAAATTGGCCACTCCTGCAAAAAATCAGAATTTGAGCGCTTTGCCAAATCCTTCTTCCGAAATGTAAATGTTTTTTGCTATTTGTCAATAACCTCATCCCAATTACTGGCATCTTTTTGAAGCGAAGTTTTTAAACAACTTCAAACTTTTCTTCCACTAATGGATCACGTACTTCACTCGACAGAGATCTTTCCGCAAATGGACTACTCTTTCTAATCTTTGTCTTTAAGTTAAAATATTTGGAATAGAGCTTGCCTGATGGGTTTTTTTTCTTTGACGAGGAATGTAGTAATAATCCTGAAAGAAATCATTTTATAATATGTTCTTTTTAATATATCGTTTTTAATAATACCTGGGACTCTTTTTCTTTGGGAAATAAACCAATTATTTCTTCCACAATACTAGCAAAGTGTTCCGGTCTAAGCTTTGACTTTGTTAACATGACATCTTCTAAAATTATTTGAATAAGGTCATCGCGTTGCTTATTCGTAAAACATGCCCTTTGCTCATAATATTGAATAAATTGTTTTCCGGCTGAGTTATTCTTTAAAAATGTTGAAAGGGGCTGCAATGCAGTGTATCATTAAATTTAATACAAAACTTTTTACTGTATATTCTTACCTGTGATCCAAATGCGTTTCTTATTGAATTATTTGAAGAACAAGGTGAATCGTTGTGACGGTTTTTTCTAGCCTATAAGAAGGTTTAATTGAAAATAAGAAAGCCGTTTGAGCTTGGTTTTTCGAATGTTCTTTATTAAAAAAATTATGCTTAATTTATACTATAAAAATGCTTACTAAGTATTTCTAGTACAGTGGGAAGTGTAGCAGTGGAGTAGACATTTTCAGTTAGACAAAAAAATGAACAATGTACAATACCGAAAGGGTTGACTGTTTAATAATGTTCACAGTGGTTGTAACTAACGTTTAATTGAATATTCTCAGTCAATCTAGCTGTAGTCTCAGACAATTCAACTGTAACCACAGTAGCTGTTCACGTTGGTAACTTGATAGCCTTTTACTTCAATTACCCAAAATAAACTTGTTAGTAATAAACGAATTCAATTCATACTATGCATGCTACACCTCCCCTTTTCAGAAGAATGTTCATATAACTAGGTTTTATGAATATTCTTTTACAATAAAATATAGAAAAATTAAAGTAATTTAATAACTAAAATTGTGTTTTACGTTTTTGTTTTTATTAATTGAAATTTTATTATGGTGTTTTTTTTTTATAGTGGAGCTCCTTATATTATTTTGTCTTATATGTTTCATTGATTATAAATTTTAAGTCTATCTTTATGAACTGTTTGTTCTTTATTATTCTTATTATCAAATATAGTTACATTATTTCTTAAATATAGGTTTTTAATTTTATATGGTCCCTTATATTGGGGTTCTAATTTATGCCCTGTTTCATCTCTGAGTAAAACTAAATCTCCTATTTTAAAATTGTAATCTAATGTTCTCTTATCGTAATTTAACTTCTGCATTAACTTAGATCTATCTAACATATCGCGCGCTCTTCTATGTGCTACTTCTAATCTTAATTTTACCTCTTTAGAATAATCGTCTATGTTATAAAGTGGACTAATTCTATCAACATCACTAAATTGTCGAAACTCATTCGGAAGTCTACCAAATACTAATTCATACGGACAGTAGTTATGAACCGATGATGGCGTAGTATTAAAACAGTATGTAAAGTATCTTAGCCATTCGTCCCAGTCAGTTCTGTCGACGGATATGTATGACCTAACATACTCGTTGAAAGTTCTGTGACTTCTTTCTATAGTGCCCATAGTTTGGTGGTGATGAGCTGTTGATGTGAGTTTCTGTATTTTAAGGAGATTGCATAGTTCCGTTAATATTGAGTTTTTGTATTCTGTACCCATATCCGAAATGAACGTCTTCATTGGACCATAGGTCAGAACAAAATGTTCGAAAATTGCCTTTGCAATTGTTTTAGCACTTTTGTCCCGTATGGGTATTGTTACCTGATATTTTGTCATGTCGCAAATTATAGTGATTGCATATTCATTGCCATTAAATGATCTTTGTAATGGACCTATAGTATCCACTAATACAATATCAAATGGTTTCGCCGGTGTTGGCGTTAATATCATGGGACTTTTAATGTGCTTTGTAGTCTTAGCCGATTGACACTTTTGGCATGATTTAACGTATTTTGTTACGTCTTTTGTGATATTCTTCCAATAGTAATATCTTTTAATATTGTTCAATGTTCTTGAAACACCGCAGTGACCTCCTTCTGCAGGGTCTTCATGGTATCGTTTCATGACATCTTGAATAGCGTTAGCATTATCATCAATTCGGGTCACCTCATTTAGTAGCGCTACTTTTATATGATTCAATTTTGCATTGCCCATTTGTTTGAATTCATTAATAGAGATAAATTCGAAAATTTTCTCACTAGGTGCCATCTGTAATTTCGTTATGCTATGTTTACCGGCCACTTCTTCGAGCCTTGGGAAAAATTGTCCTAAGTCAAGTTTTCCATTAATAAACAAATCATTTATTTGTATATATGCCATTATAGATTTTCCTCGTTTGATGTAACATCTACCGGGGTAATCTTTAATTTACAATGTTTCCTGACGTCAGTGTTCTTAATCGGTACATATATATTGGGCTTTTCATTTTCTCTTAATTGATGCCGCTTATTCATTTCATATTTAGCCATATTTTGTGTCTTATTTGTCATTGCTCTGGTTGTCACTTTTAGTATGTTGCTGTTTTTCATATTTAAGTCTTTTAAATCATTTATCGTAATACGCGATAAAGCGTCTGCTACGTAGTTATCTTTTCCCCTAAGATATTCAACTGTAAAATCGTATTCCTCTAGATCAAGTCTAATTCTAGTTAATTTTGAGCTAGGGTTCTTCATTGAAAATAGATAAGATAGTGGTTTATGGTCGGATTGAACGAGAAAATGTTTTCCATAAATATATGGTCTAAAGTTTTTTATTGCCCAGTGTATTGCTGTCAATTCTTGTTCAATGGTTGATTTATTGCTTTCTCCTTTTGTGAAGCTTCTAGATGCGTATGCTACAGGTAATTGTTTTCCGCCATATTCCTGTGCAAGTACGGCGCCACATGCATATTTGCTTGCATCTGTTGTTATGCAGAACTGTTTCTCAAAGTCTGGGTATTGCAATAATGTTGGTTTCATCAGTGCTTTCTTGAGATGTTCAAAGGCAATATCGCATTCCTTTGTCTACTCGAATGGTACTCCTTTTTTAGATAATCTAGTAAGGTGCCTTGAATAATCAGAAAAATTTTTGATAAATCTTCTGTAATAATTGCAAAAAGCTACGAATCTTCTTGCGCTGTCGGCATCTGTAGGTTTCGAATAATTTTCTATTACTGAATATTTACTATCATCTGGGAGTATGCCTCTGTTGGTACATTTATGTCCAAGGTATGTGACCTCGTGCATGAAGAATGAACATTTTCCAGGATGTAATTTCAGGTTATGTCTGCGACATAATTCGAAAACATCTGTTAAATTTGAAAGCATGTGTTTCTCGGAACAACCTAGTACAACTAAGTCGTCCATGTATAAGAAAGCTTGGTCTGGTCTCAGACCACTAAAAGCAATCGTCATCATTCTTTGGAATGAATTTGGTGCTACTTTCAGACCATATGGTAGTCTTGTAAATCTATATGAACCTTTAGTAGTTGAAAATGAAGTTATGTTTCTAGAATCCTTTTCCAATTCTATTTGGTGAAATCCGGATATCAGATCAAGGCAAGAAAAGTACTTTGCTCTTCCAAGTTGATCCAAAATATCATCTATCCTTGGTAATGGAAATTTATCAGCAATTAATTTCTTGTTAACTTGTATGTAGTCTATCACTAATCTCCATCTTTTTTCCTTAGAATTTGGCAAAGATTTCTTTGGAACTAGAAGTATTGGACTATTATATTCGGAATATGATGGTTCTATTATTCCATCATCTATTAATTTATTTACCTGATCTTCGATTTCCTCTTTATGTGTATGTGGTATACGATAGTTCTTAATGTACACGGGTTCTGTATCCTTTGTTCTTAACTTTTGTTTGTAGAAATTGTTGGTTGTAACAGTTTCTGATTCCAAACCAAAAATATCACTGTACTCGGTGCATATTTCCGTTAATGTTTCATTAAATCTTTTAGGAAAATTTTTCTGCAATATTTTCAAAATTTCCTGTTTTCTATTCTTACCGTTGGATTTACTCTTTATTATGTCATATTCATTTACATCCTCCGTTATAATTTTCTCTTGCTTTAGTGTATTTACCGAATTATTAGTGTTAAGTATCCTAATAAAAGCGTTGTTAGTTTTGACTATTGTGCTAGCTATAAAGACTCCCGGTTGGGGTTCCTGATTAGGTATCAAAATTTCCTCATTGCATGATGTAAGTTTTATTTTTCGGATTACCTCGGATCTTGCCGGTAAAGCAATATTATTATTACAAGTATTATTTATTGGTATTACTATTTGTTCTGTTAAATTGTGTGGTCTTATGATAAAGTAATCTTGATTTTGGTTAAATTCAAGTATACAATTAAACTTTTTCATGAAATCCATCCCTATAATTCCATCACATGGAATTGGAAATTCATCTTCTACTACGTGAAAATTGTGGGGTATCAAAAAATTATCTGTTTTTAAATCAAAAAATGTTGTACCAAGAGATCTGATTTTACCTTTTCCTATACCAGTAAGTGAAGTAATGTGTGAAGTGTTAATTCGTTTAAATGTGCATTGTTGTTTTATTAAGGAAATATCTGCTCCGTGTCCACCAGTAGTGTAACCGTTTTATTAATTATATTGACTTGAATTTGGATGAAGCAACTAAAGTTAAGATTAAGGTTATATACTTTCCCATTTATTGACTTGATCTTAGGGGATTGTTCAGGTTTTCCGAACTATCTTCGCTTGCCATGATAGCTCTAGCGTGATTTCTATTCCCATTATGATTACCACGTCTACCTCTGTAGTTATTGTTTGAATTATTAGTATTATAGTTGTTATTGTTGTTTCGGTTATTATTATTATTACCATTTCGAGAGAAATTTCCTCTTCCTCTATGGTAATTGTTGCGGTTGTTGGGCTTTTGCTTGAAATATAGTATGGCATTCTGTTGGCCTGTTGCCTCAGTGCAACTATTCACGAATTTGCTAATTGCATCATTCATGTTATTGAATTGGCCTGCTTCCATTATTAATTTTACTTTGTCAATAGTGCAATTTTTAGTTATTGCCTTTACAGCAATTTCTGTGGAATATTTATTTGCTAATTCGCAAGACAAGCCATCTGATATGTACGCGTTTTCAAGAGATTTTATTAGGGATTCTATTTCGTTGCAATAAACATTTGCAGATTTGTTGTTCTGCTTTACATTCATTATTTTAGCCGTTAAGACCTCAACGGATTCTCCCTTTACTGAACTATTGAGTTTGCTTATGATCTCATCAATTGACGATTCATTATTAATTAAGTTCCTGGCAGTTCCCTTTAGCTTCGTTTTTATTAGGGACACTGCCACTTGCTCGTGTGTGTCCTTGAGTGAGTCGACCAATCGTAGCGAGTCCAAGAACGTACGTAAATTCTCGGGTTTGCCGTCGAAGTCACAAATCAGCCGTGAGGCTGTATTAAGGAATTCCACAACTGTTTGTGGCATTTTATAAATATCCGAGTAATCTTCCGAGTCTGAATCAGTTTCCGCCTCCAATTTGCCGTCACTGCCTGAAGCCAGTATGATAGTCGTATCTATTCTCAGTGGCTGTTCAATTGAATGTGGCACTGTTTGGATTATATTATATTTATCAAGTATTCTAACTAATTGATCTCTTAAACTCCAAAAGGTTTCCAAAACCTGTGTTTCGTGTTCTTCTGTGAATTTTCCTCTGTTTCTGTATGCTATTTCCCTAATTGTTTCCAGTGAATTAATAATCGTGTTCAAATGTTTTCTCACTGTTTCTGGCCGAATAAATCTACTCTTATTAATGCACTTATATGCTCTTATAAAGTTCTCTTTTTCGGAAGAGATTAGTTTATTCACTAGTTCCCATTTATCCATTTAGATCCGCTGTTCAGCTTGTACTTGTTGTTGACGTCTGTTACCTATGGCCTTGCATACTATTCTTATGATATAAATTATGGCCAATATTACTATCACTATTATAGATATGATCTCCGTATAATTGAGAGCGTTGCTCTTATCAATGCTTGAATCACCTTTCTTTCCAATATTGTGTTTCAAAATTTCCACAAGTTCTTTGTTATCTGTTTCCTCTTGAGATTTACCTACTTCGTACCCCGCAACGAGAAGTGGTATAGTCTGTAATATTTTCTTCCACCAAGTCATTACTAGTTCTATTCTATTACTAGTTCCCTAATTTCAGTATCTATCGGGTTCTTGGCCCTACTTTTAATCTTCCTTTAAAAATTTCCTTCAAAATAAAGGACCATTTACAAAAATTTTTTTTTGTTTGTTTTTTTTTTTAAAAGTTTTTAAAAAAAAAAATTTTATTATATTTTCTTTTCCATAATCATTATATTTAAATTTAAAGTTTTTATATTTTCATTTTTCAAAAGGTAATTTGGAATTTTATGTTATTCAAAATTTTATTTCGTTAATTTTGTTTTAAATTAAAATTTTATTTCATATTTTCAAAAAAATTATTTGATGTATTTTTGTTGCTCTAATTTAATTTTAAAATTTTATTTTTTCCTTCTCTTTAAATTTAAATTTTTATTAAAAAAAATTTATCAGATATAAAAAAATAATTAAAAGAATAGTGGTGCTAATAGCGAAGTCGCCTTCTAGCCCTAACTCGTGCCTTGGGGAGCACGGAGTGTTTGTTTAAAAATTTTCTTAATTATATCTTTTTTGTAATTTCTTTTGAAGAATGTATTCTTGGATTTCCTTCTCGATGATGTCGATTTGCTTCCAGAGTTCAGCTGCTCTCTCCCATGATGGTGGTGGATTGCTGTTTATAATTCTCAGCAGCACGGCTTTCCTCTGGCGTCTTTTCGCGGTATATCCCCCTCTTCTTTTTGGCTGTTTTTGTTTTCTTTGTTCTTTTGGAGGTTCTGGTTGGGTTGACCTTTTTTTTTGCCTCCGCCTATACTCTTCCAGAGTTAGCGGCTGCGGTCCCTCTTTCATCCCGTCTATTGGCCAGACGGGGCACTTCCTTCACGCGACTGGCGGATCTTTGTGGCTGATCCGCCAGGACAAAATGATTAATTTATTTATAATTTTTCTTTTTCAAGGCGTGCATTGTCGAGCACTTCCTTGTAGGTGCTTCTTTGCTTTTTAGAGTGCTCTTAGAAGCACTTGCTATATAGGTGCATTTGTGAGCACCGGTTAAGAAGGTTTAATTGAAAATAAGAAAGCCGTTTGAGCTTGGTTTTTCGAATGTTCTTTATTGAAAAAATTAGGCTTAATTTATACTATAAAAATGCTTACTAAGTATTTCTAGTACAGTGGGAAGTGTAGCAGTGGAATAGACATTTTCAGTTAGACAAAAAAATGAACAATGTACAATACCGAAAGGGTTGACTGTTTAATAATGTTCACAGTGGTTGTAACTAACGTTTAATTGAATATTCTCAGTCAATCTAGCTATAGTCTCAGACAATTCAACTGTAACCACAGTAGCTGTTCACGTTGGTAACTTGATAGCCTTTTACTTCAATTACCCAAAATAAACTTGTTAGTAATAAACGAATTCAATTCATACTATGCATGCTACAAGCCAACCAACAACCTTCGAAGTCTGGCTCAACGTTTCGTCTTCTATACCAAACTGAAAAAATAAGCTTGCTAAATTATAAACGTAGTAATATGGAAATGGGAATTGTGCGTAACATCGCAAATAAGCTTCAAAATTAATATTATATTTACCTTTGACTTGCGCCAGAAAAACAACTTTTCTCTAAACTCCGCTAGAAGACCAATATTTCTTACTGCTTCCGCAATGTCTACTTTTGCCAAAAATTTTAAGCTTCGAACAGTTATTCCAGCATCTAAGGAACATTAATAATACTGCATAAGTGTTAATATTGCCTAGGAATTTTTACTTAATTTTTAGGTCAAGAAAAAGTGTTTCCAGATCAAACTCCTTTAGCAGATTAAGGAGATCCGTATCTTCCTCAACAGACGTGTATGTTAAATCACCCTGCTCATTAATTTGGATATCGTTGCCAAGAATTCGCAGCAAGTCACTTTTTAGTATAATTTTACCCTGAGTGTTCATTCTTGTATCTTGTTCACACTTCTAAATTCACTTTACTATAACGAAATCACACAAATGACGATAACGGTACAATTTAAAGTCGAACTTTTAAAATAAACTTAACCACTTTGAAAATAAAAATTTTTACGTTGCGTTTTAAAGTGTTCACGTTTAGTTCCAACAAAGACACTTTGAGTTTAAAAGTTAACACTTTTAATACAAAATGTACACTTTAAATGTCAAAGTGAACACTTTTAATAATAAACTGACGCTTTATATATTAAAGTGAAAACTTTGAAATTAAAGTTAACACTTTTTAGTCAGAACTAAAACTTTCAATATTAAAGTGAACACTTTAAATTAGAATGTGACACTTTAAATTAGAAAGTGACACTTTGATTTATAAAGTGAACACTTTCACACTTTTCTGCAAATTGATCACTTTACATTTTAAAGTTAACACTTTAAAAATAAACGTTTTAATTTTATTTTTTAAAGTTTAAAGATTTTAAATTAAATGGATTCACTTTTAATACAATTTTAAAAGTGATTACTTTATAAATAATATATTTTACTTTAAAATATAAAATTTATCATTATAAAATAAAGTCAACATTTTTAAATTTAAGAATTTTACATTAAAAACAAAAATTTTAACTTTTAAATTAAGAGTAAACACTTTAAAAACTTAAAATTAGCATTTTTACAAAATATTTTTTTTGTGCCCCTTATAAGAACCTATACCCTGGGGCACTTTAGATAAAATTTGAAAGTGTTCACATTTAATTTTAAAGCGCACTTATTTTCTCAGTGTAGTTGTGTTGGTGCCAAAATAATCGTTTTCATATAAACGTGTGTATTTTATTTTTGACAGGCTGTAGTCGTGTAGCTGCAGTCGTCTATGTGTTTATAAAGCATAAGGCTAAAAAAGTTTTATAAAAAAAAAATGCAAGTATAAGCATTTTGAGGTGCATGTATTTTTCCCATAAGGCTAAAAAAGTTTTAAAAAATGCAATGTATTTTTCCCATATGGTAAAAAATATTTTATTTTTCGCCCAAAATTTATGCGCAGAACCCGCATATTTATACTACTTGTAGCCTTTAAAAGATTTTTGCCCTCTGCCTCGAGAACATTTCATCTGTATTGGACCTGCATAGTCCACCCTTGTGTGTGTGAATGGATGTGATACCGAAACTCGGATTTGAGGAAGGTTTCCCATAATTTGGGAAACCTTCCTTATGCAGCGCACGCAGTACCTAAA
Organism: Delia radicum; assembly: GCA_021234595.1. Lineage (NCBI taxonomy): Eukaryota > Metazoa > Arthropoda > Insecta > Diptera > Anthomyiidae > Delia > Delia radicum. Next base: position 67,965,117 of record CM037855.1, read on the forward strand.
TACTTTTTTAATTGTATTTTTCATCCCAATTATCCAGTATCGCCGTCGAATCATTGATGATACCAACTGGCTTCGTGGACTTCGTTGACTATTAGTTCAGCTATCCAGGACTTCTCTAAAAGCACTGGATGTTTATGAACATATGATAATTCCGAAATTTGTAATCGACCGCCAACTCTAAGAATTCGGTTTTTGTTCAAAAATGGATGTACTCGGATCGACTTCTTTTTGAAGTTTTAAATTTTTTATTTCAGCGAAAAAATTTTCTTCTTGGTGTTGTCGTACTATAACGTCGTCAGCATCTTTCAGTTCAACAGATGCAAGCCAGTCTGGATACTTTTTTCCTTTTAGCTTGCCCACAAAACGCTGTACGTAGGCTATCACTTTTTCCAATTTTTGAAAGGATAAACATCTTTTGGAAACCTCATCAAGCCAATCTTCTGATTTTCTTATGTTTGCTATAAAATTTGTTGTCTGATGATTTTGTTGAGGCCAGCTATCTTCGCTCATCTTAAGCTAATCTGGGCTGGTGCACCACATTGCTGGAATTTTGTCTGCAGTTACGCCTCTTGAAGCTGCATCTGCTGGATTACTTTTGGTATCGACATACCTCCAGCTTGCATTTGGTAGCAATGCTTTTATTTCGTCTACCCTAGACTGTATGAAACGATCTTTACTTTTGTTGTTGTTAATCCAAGCTAGAGTTATTGTTGAATCGCTCCAGGTGTTTACTTTCACTTGTTGTTGTATTGTTGCTATAACTTTTTACAACAAATGAGCTGCACACAACTCTAATTTTGGCAGCGTTTTTATATTTTTGACCGGATTTACCTTGCTTTTACATACACCACAGCGGCATATGCCTTTTGAGATGCGTCGGCAAACCCATGAATTTCTATATTTGTTTCATATGTTGTGTTATACCATCTCGGTATAACCACCTTCTGTAGGCATGGTAAACTTTTAATAACTGCCTGCCATTCCTTCTGCAGTTCATCATCCAGTAGTACATCAAAGTCAATTTTTAGAAGCCACAATTTTTGTATAAACAGTTTCACACAGGTTGTAAATGGCGATAGCCACTCAAGAGGATCGAACATTCTCGCCAGTGTGGATAAGGCTCGTCGTTTGGACACTCTTCTTCATCATCAGCTTTTAGTATGAACGAAAATATATCTTTGTTAGGATGCCACCAAGGGTTTTTATAGATTCGTCGCCATCAATCGGTATTACCTCTACATTTCCCTCATCCGGGATTGCTTTTAAAATTTTACGATTGTTGGACATCCATTTCCGTAACGGAAACCCGAACTTTGATAGTTGTGTTGATACGGCTGGTCATCTTCATGAATCTCGATCTGACGATACATTTCTTCGACATCTGCCGTCAAAACATTTCGCCACAACCTCCATTTGATGATAATATCAAAAATATCTTTCTGTAGCTTTGGACCAACTTTCAAAATATCATTTAAGCTACGTTTGTTTGCTGACTTTGCAGAAGCATCAAACCCTACCCGCAACTTAGTGGTTATGCTGTCTTCTTTAATGATAGCTTGATGGGGAAGGTAATATCTTCCAGAATTTAACGGCATCTCTTTCATATGACCCATTTCTTTATAATCCTGCATGAAAGTAACATAATGCTGTTTCAGCTTTGGATTTGACTCAAATCTTTTTTCTAAGTTTAAAAATCGAGCCATTGCTTGTTTCCTTGAATTTCCAGCTCATGATCTTCGAATGGCAATCTTACCACCATTGTGTTGTCCTGATTAATTGTTGTTGTTTTTTCAAAGTAGTCTATACAATCATTTTGTACTACTTACTGGCTCTTTTATTTCAGGGACTTCTTCAATTTCCCAAAATCGCTCTATTGTAGTAGTAACAGCTGCAAACCTCTTTGATGACTTCGCTGACTTGTCCAACGTACCGGATAACGGTATGATGATTTTTACCACATTTACTGCATCTACGATTACTTCTGCATTGTTGATCAAACGTATGGTTAATGCATTTGTAGCACGATCTTTTATTTTTTCCTAACTTCTGTCTTTCCATTATAGGAAGCTTCATAAATGTACGGCATGCTGCTGTCACATGATTCGTTATATTGCAATGCAAGCACACTTGTTTTGTAGTTATAAATGCGTGTGCAGAACGCTGATCGGAATACCATTTTTTCTGAAACTTATTTCCAGCATTGGTAACTCCCCATTGCTTCGATGTTGCAGACAAAACTCTACATTGTTGTTCAAGAAATTCCATTACTTCTTCCAAGGTTTGGATTTCCTTATTCTTTTTTACATTCTGCTCGTAGAAGCGAAAACAATTTGTATCAAATTTTCTGATGATAATTCTGCTGATGAACCGTTCCGCATCCGATGCAAATATTTGATGTATCTAGCAATTGCTTGACACTCGTTGCTGAGTCACTATTTATTTGTGGTTGATCAGGTATTCTATCAACTTGAGTTTCAAATAATAGTCGCCGGTTTTCGTATCTATTTTTAAATACTTCAAACGCTGGTGCATAATTTGCGTCTGTTGTTTTAAACTGTTGAATTACTTTTGGAGCTTCACCTTTTAATGCTGCCTTCAAGTAATATAACTTATCCACATCACTTAGTTGGCTGGAATTGTGCACCAAACTTTTAAAAAGGTTGTGAAATTGTGACCATTCTGATATATCTTCTCCATCAAATACAGCAATTTTCGGGCTTCAACACTTGATGGATTTTTTATTCCTAATTATGTGGAAAACATTTCATGCATTTGAATCTCTATTTTATTCATTTCTGCTTTTATTTTTCTCCAATTTTGCCCTCTTCTATCGATTTTCCCATATAAACTCTTAAGTTCTTCGAACTTGTTTTTGAGCCTGTTTTCATTAGGAGCGATTTGTTCACTATTTAATGCAATTAAGATCATAGTAAATTTCATTATATCTTCTTCGAGTACTGACACCTCGTCAAAGAATTCTACATCAAGTTCTTCCTGGGGGTTTGGCAATGGTACATCATCCGCATCCTTACTGCGCAGAGCTATATTTTTGGCTAATGGTGGCTTTTGTTGCCCATCGTCCTCTTCGACCACAGCCACTTTAAGCTTCGATTCCTCTTGTAGCTTAACTGCAAGATCCTCCATTTCATCAAATATTTCCAGGATGTAATCGTAATACTTCTGTTTAAAGTAATCTTCTGTGCCTTCTGTCCCATTTTGAAGGTCTGCATAATTTTTAACGAATTCAGCTTTGTTCTCACGAACTGATTCCATATGTGCCTTAAGACTTGACAGACGGAACGTCTCTTGGGGCATAGCTTCTCGCATTTGGGCAACAGTATCGCTGATTTTCTTTTGGCGTTCAAACAATTTAACAATATTTTTTGGAGCCATTTTTAACACTTTTAATAATTAAATTTTATATTTTTCACAATCACTGTTTACGCTTCTTTTACTGTTTTAGTCGTGAATACGCTTTTTCTCTTAATTATTAGCTAAGAGCAGCTTTTTAATTTAATATTCGCTTCAATATTCGAAGGAAAAAATGTTTAGTTTTCTGCTAACAGAAAATAAAACCACTTTGAATGTTTGTAAGACACTAAACTTTTATTCAAAATACAATTCCTTAAATACTAAATATCAATTTCTTAAAACTAAACTAGACCACCTACAAGATATCTTTTTTTTGCCTTGTAGGGGATGAAATCTTATTTTATGTGTTTATGATAAGCGATGCAGCCATAAAACCTTTTTTTTTATGGTAGCATGTAATATGCATTATCAGTACTCAAACATGTGCGTACCACATGCTAAGACCTAAACAAACAAATATTTAATGATCTAACCGTGATAATTTTATGTACCTAATTCCTAGAATGCAATTAAGCGTAAGTGCATTTGTATTGTTCATTAGGGAAATACAAATTATCTTTAAAATTCTTCTTAAATATATAATGGTAAAAATTAAATGTAAAAATATGTTCAAGGGATTTGAACACTCACTATACCCTAACCACATAGTGGAAAACTTTGTATTCATAAATTTTGCACAAAATATCTGATCTTTGGTCAGAAAAATTGTTCTGGTGCACACGGACGGAAACTGGCGGGTATACAATGGGGTATAGGAGTGTAGGGGAGGGTTCCGACTACAGAAGAGTGCAAGATTTTTTTTGATGGCTTTTGATGGGCAGGAGTTAATATCTAATAAGTAGGCGATCTTCGGGAAATTTGAACCTTTTTCAAAAAAAAAAAAAAATTAACTTCTAAACGACTCAGTGGCTTTATATTTCTAACAATATAAATAGAAGTTACAAAATTATACAAAATTTATTTTACTTTAAAATCTTTTAAAACAACAAAGTTACAGTCATTTAAAAATTAAAATTTACAAAGAAATTTTTAATTTTAGCAAAATACTGATAAAGTCCATTTTCAAAGACTCTGTTCGCTGTGGTATAGTTGAAATAGAGTCGCAATTTTTTGGCTTCCGAGGTTCACTGGTATTTACTTTCAAATGAATAACATAACTTTAAAATCGGTAACCATAAAAAAAAATGATTTTTGGCCGCCTTCTCAAAATATGGCCCACAGTGCGGCGTAAAATAATCAATTGTGCCAGCAACTCAATGAAGAGTCTCAATCAATTTTGATATGCGTTTTATTCACTTTAAATATGGCAGTTAGATATTTGAAGAACTACATTAAAAAACAGATTAATAGAAATATTATAAAGACAAACATTATGAACAGTAATGCATAATTGTAAATTTAATATAAGTAAAATCAAAAATAAAGAATTGCTATATACATAAATGTGAATATAATTAAAAAGTAGGCATTTTTTTCTCCTTTTCTCAAGAATATCAAATTTCATTTGTAAATTTTTCATGGATAATATATATAAACAAGTAGAAGCAATCATATCATACGCTAGGAAATCTGGGAGCAGAGTTTACACTACAGATACTTTATTAACAAAACGGAGGGAAATAAAAGAGCTAGAAACAGAAACTGTGAAAATACTAGAAGATCCTAAGATAGCAGAATCAGTTAGACAAAGTCATATAGAGAAGTTTGGTAGCTTAAAAAGGGAAGCTTTAGAAATCCTTAAGTCACACGAAGAAAGGAATCAGCAAGCATCATCGCGTCAAACAAATAGCAATAGCTCAGGGGAAACAACTAACAGGGGGAACACAATGGCGGAGAATATTTTAAACACGGTTGAGTTAGCGGCTATTTCTAAACTAATACCAGTATTTACCGGTGTTAGGGAAGAACTTGAAATTTTTCTGGCAAATCTGAATATAATCCAGGAAACAGTTGCACAAGAGAAACGTAATGCATTCTTCAACTTCGTATATGAAACTAAATTAACTCTTAGGGTTCAGAACAAGGTTAAACAGATAGCTTTACCGAATAATATTGAAACATTGATAGGTTCGCTAAAGAGAGCTTATGGTATAAGAAAGTCGCCGAACGTTATTTTAAACGAATTAACAACAATTGTACAGACGGAAACCAACAGAAAATTTGCGGATAGGGTATAAACACTAATGATGGAGTTAACTGAATTACAAGTACAGTCACTTGACGAGCAAAGCAGAGAAACTATTTGTAATACGAATGCAATAATAGCATTCAACTCCTTCAAGAATGGACTAAAGAACAGGGATATAGTCCGAACGATTGAAGCGAGTAGGAAAAAGAGCCTACATGAAGCGATAGAAAGAGCTTTGGAAGCATCCTCGGACATAAGGCAAAGCCAGATTATGTTCCAGACGTCAAGAGCCTCAAATAGTAATGGTAATAACAATTACAACAACAGAAATGGAAGCAATAATCAATAACAACAGAAATGAAAACAACAACTATAACAACAGAAGTGGAAAAAATAATTATAACAACAGAAATGGAAACGGTAATTATAACAACAGAAATGGAAACAATAACAACAACAACAACAACGGTGGAAACAGAAACAACAATTATAACAATAATAGAAACGGCAACAACAATATCAGGAACGGTAATAACAATAACAACAGCTATAGAAATAACGGCAACAGGAACCAAAATAGCAACAATGATAATCGCAATAATGGCTACAACAACAATAATCGGAACAATAGGAACAACTATAATAATGGTAATCAAGATTATGGAAATAACTATGGTAGAAATAATAATAATGGAAATTACAATAACCATAATTCCAACAATAACAGAAATCATTATATACATCATGTTCAGGTACAGGGAAACTCCCACAATCCGGAGATTTTGCAGTACCAAGAATCTTCGGAAGGAAGCCAATAAGAACCCATAGAATTTTTAGCATTTCATCGGATCTGAAGAATTATGTAAAATTAAATGTGAAAGACGCAGATAACACATTAACATTTTTAATTGACACGGGAGCGGATGTCTCTTTGTGCAAAGAGGACTTATTACATAATCACAAAGAAGATCCAGATGACTATTGTTTTCTGACAGGCATTTCAAAAGAGGAGATAAGATTGTTAGGTTCAACAAATATAAAGGTACAAATGGCTGATACAGCAATCGAACATAAAATACAATTAGTAAAATACGATTTCCAATTAACACTGATGCTATAAACACATAGACCACAGCAGACTGCAGAGCTACACGACTGCAAATGCCGTTGACTGCAATCGTCGCCGTGTGGTCAGCTACTTATTATTTTGGAAACGACAGCAGCATAGTAAACAGCTGATCACGATTCAATTTAAAAATATCAATAGCTGTTTTTTATACAAATCAGGGATGTTAAAGTTGGTACAATTGTACTTTGTTTGGTACATTTTGACCTTCTAAAGTACCGTGGTACTACCGCTACTCATTTGGTACAATTTAAACATTTTTAATTTTTCCCCTTTTTGAATTTTTAGTATAGCAAACAAATTGTTATTGTGTCCTTTTTCATTGCATTTATTCGTTTTATGTAATGAGCTCTTGAAATATATGCGACTATATCCGCCAGATTTACGATTTATCATCATTTTAAGGATTTTGAAGAATAAAGTTGGCAATTTTTTTTTTTTAATATCGATTAAAAATTTACGATTTTTTACAAAATTTATCTGGCAGCTCTTACATATATTGACACTTGTTGCAGCCAACTTCACTTTTATTTTGAATTTATTAAAATTCTGAAGAAGTGAAAATTGATATATAGATATGGCATCACTTATAACATATGGGAAAACAGTGGACATTAGAGTGAGGTGAGTTTCTAAAAATAGAACTGTTGTGTTGTTGGAGTTGTACTTCTGAGATTATGTATGCAAGAAGTAAAACACCGTGTATTGAATAAAACTAGTTTTAATCACAACAAAACTCGACCTAACTATAGCTCAGAGGGCTAAAGCGCTCTGTCTAACGTGTAGTGCGAGTGCATGTGGCATTAGAAATCAGTTTATCTATACCACGGTCAGTGATTGCACAGAAAAATTTCATATAGACGCAATCGAACAAATAAAAACATAACAAATATTACATTGTTCAAAAATTAAAAAAAAAAAAAACAGGGTCACTGACGAACGTTCAATACCAGAAACTGCGCAGTCTGATTCAGAAAAAATTGAATATTTGCAATGTAGTTATGATTTTTAGAAAATACACTCATTCTTCTCTACCACGCCTTTCACAATTAAATTAAATAAAATTGCATATTAATTATAGTATTAACTGCAATTGTCTGAAAAAGACGTTAAAATTCAAACTCAAACGAAAATTAAATTATTGTTAAAGAAATGAAAGAAAATTCCAAACAATCTTATATATGTTTAATTTAGAACGAGCTCTCAACCTCCGTATATTTACAAACATAAAGCAAATCAAACATATTAGCTAGGTTAATACTAGTATTTCGATCTGGTTAAAGATCTCATCAGAACCCAATGTTTTAGAAAATTTATAGCCTCCATAATAGGCAGAACTTTAACAAAAAACCGATTAATCATTAATTATGCTCCATTCTTGTCTTCTTAGTAAAAATATTACTTGAGCCAGAGTAAAAACTAAAATAACTGAAGTCGTTAAAAAATTAAAACGTTTGTAGTTTTTGGTCGGTAGTAGCTAATTTTCAAAATGAACTGAATGTCAATATGTTTCCAGACATTTCTAGTCGTTGCTGGAATTTTATCCATTCCACACTGGTCTGCAAATGTGGAAAGAGTTTTTTTCTTTTCAAAATATAATAAAAACTAAGGAAAGAAACAGACTACATTAGCCAACATTATCAAGTCTCATACAGACTAAGGATTGGTTAAGAGCGACAAATTTATGCTGCTATGATGTAGAAATTCCAAATAGTTTATTAACTAAACAAATAATTCCATGATTTGGTCTCATATATTCATGACTTTTTTATGCCTTATTTTATTCATACATATAATGTATGTTATTGGAAGGTTTTGTTTTTTTCTGTACAAGAGAATTTTTATGTATTTTTTTTTTTGTTGTTTTAATAAATTTAAAAAAAATGGTACCGTCAACGTCCAAAAAGTACAATTTTTTTTGGATGTTGGTACAAAATTGAAAACTCCATTTAACATCCCTGATACAAATACATTTTGTTTCAGTAGTGCCAATTACATCTTTTTTTTTCTTTATTAAAATAGAACAACATGCTTGGTTGTCGACACGTATATAAAGTTCACTTAAAAATACAATTACTTATTTATAATACATTATTATAACGTGAAAATGAATTTATATAACCCCTCTTGAATATTAATGCAATTATACCATTTGATGTTGCGACGTTTTTTGTGTTTAACAAAATAAAATATTTTTAAGCACTAATTTGTTACATATTTTGTTTTATTGTCAACACTATTTTTGTTTTGCAGCCAACAAAAATAGAAATTAACCTAAGTTGACTACAGCGGCAAAAGTAGTCGGGTAGCCGTGTAGTTGTGTTGGTGCCAAAATAATCGTTTTCATATAAACGTGTGTATTTTATTTTTGACAGGCTGTAGTCGTGTAGCTGCAGTCGTCTATGTGTTTATAGCATGACGGTATACTTGGAAGAGACTTTCTCTACAGGTACAATTGTAACATTGATTACGACAAATTTATATTAACGGTTAATGCTGGACATGAGCGCTTAGCGTTACCAATACATAATAATGCATTGAAAGTGACTCACATAAACATTTTACCAAGAAGTGAAGTAATCTTACCATTCGATATCGATGTCGCAGAGGATAGTGTGATATGTAATCATGAGATCGCAGATGGTGTGTACTTGGCAAACACTATAATTTCAAAAAATGGGAATAAACACATAAGGTTATTGAATGTACTGGACAAAACTACGATAATAAGGAACTTGAAAGTAGAGACAATACCTTTAAAAAATGTTGAGATCTTTAGAACTCAAAGAGGAACTGCACGGGAACAGTATGACAAAAAGCGATTCGATAAGTTGCTAAGTGAATTAAATATGGATATCAACGATGACAGCGCAATGAACGAATTATTGGAAATACTAAGGGAATACCAATCTATATTTCATCTAGAGGGTGAACCATTAACAACGAACAACTTCTATAACCAAACTATACATTCAAATGACAGTAATCCAGTCTACATAAAGAATTATCGTCTACCGCACACGCACACTGAAGAGATAAATAATCAGGTTAAGAGTTTATTGGAACAAAATATAATAGAACCGTCCATAAGTCCGTACAACGCTCCACTGTTATTGGTCCCCAAAAAGGTACAAGATGACTTGAAGAAATGGAGATTGGTCGTGGATTTTAGGAAACTCAATGATAAGACAAGTTTCCATTAACACGACTGGACGACATTTTGGATAAGTTGGGAAGAGCGAAATATTTCTCCACACTTGATATGACGAGTTCGTTCCACCAAATAGAACTTGATCCAGATTCAAGACCTTTTACAGCCTTTTCAACTCCCAATGGCCATTACCAGTACACCAGATTGCCATTTGGTTTGAAAATATCTTCAAACAGTCTTCAAAGAATGCTTACTATAGCATTATCTGGTTTGGAGTCTGAAGCATTTTTATATGTAGACAACATTATAGTTTTTGGTGTAGTTTACGACACCATAACGAAAATTTGATAAACGTATTTGGTAGATTAGCCAAGTATAACTTGAAATTTTTTTTTTTTATTTAGCGTATGGAATTAAGAATACAGAGAAAATATATTTTCCACTATGTTTTGTTAGCTTAAATCAAATTGTTGAGATAGATTGATTGTTATAAGTTTAATGAGTTTAGCCAGGATATTGCGTCAGGTGTTGAGGATTTCAATTCTTCAATATTGCCTGGAAATGACAAAACTGGGCAGCTATATATGATGTGGTCAATCGATTGAGTTGGATGACCACATTGGCAGCTTGCGTCATTTGCGAGTCCCCATTTAGTTAGGGTTTCCATCGTTCTGGCAGTGGAAGTGCGAAGGCGGTTCAAGTTACACCAAGCTTTACGTGGAAGGTCAAATTCGTTGTTACGGGCATCTTTGTTGAATAAGGGACTACTACGTCCCGAGTCATTCCAGTGCTGCGACCATGTTGTCTGGATGTTAAAGTTTTCATCATGCAGTTGTTTGGCTAGTAAAAGCGGTGGGTTTCTGGATTTCAGTCTCGCATCGTAGGGGATGGAGAGGTCAGAGTTGAGCGGTATGTTTATATCTGATCTGATCTTAGTGTATTCTCGGAGGAGTGCTTGTCTTCTTCTTAAGTGTGGCGGTTGCAGATTTGTTAGCGAGGGTAACCATTCTGTTGGGGTGGCCTTTAGAGTTCCTGAAATTATTCTCATTGTTGTTTAGTTGCGTATCTATTCGTTTGACATGATGACTGTTTAGCCAGATTGGGGCACCATATTCGGCAGCCGAGTAGACTAATGCTAGGGCAGATTTTCTTAAGCAGTTAGCATGAGCACCCCACGTTGTTCCAGCGAGTTTTTGGATGATGTTGTTTCTTGTCTTAATTTTCTGGGAAGACTTATCTAGATGGTTTTTAAATGATAACGTTCTGTCTAGGGTTATGCCCAGATATTTGGGAGTGAAGTTGTGGTTGAGTGTGGTACCATTGAGACGTATTGATAATTTTCTGTCCGCTTCTATGTGCGTGAGGTGAAAACAACATACCTCCGTTTTCGCTGGGCTTGGCTTAAGTCTCCATTTGCTGCAGTAGGATGTGATTTTCAATAGATCAGATTCCAGCACGTTTTCGAGCTTTGAAAATTGGGTGTGTTGGAAGGCGAAGGCCATGTCGTCTGCGTAGTTGAATTTTCGGGAGATGGTGTCAGGTAGGTCGTGAATATATAGGTTAAATAGGGCTGGGGCGAGAACTGAGCCCTGGGGCAAGCCATTGTTGAGTTTCTTTGTTTTACTTTTGCCATCGTTTATGAACACGTTGAAAAGCCGATCGCTGAGCATCGCAAGTATAATATTGCAGATTCGGCTACAAGGAATTACCTTTGTTAATTTTAGGATCAGGCCTTTCTTCCACACTGTGTCGTAGGCTGCTGTTAAGTCAACGAATGACACTGCTGTTTTCTGCATATTGTCGAAACCGGTTTCTATATAGTTGGTAAGGGCTAAAACTTGGTCGGTGCAGCTGCGGCCCTTTCTAAATCCCGCTTGTTCTGGAGTGATAACCCTTTCGATGTCTTCTTCTATTCGGCTCAGAATAAGACGTTCAAAAAGTTTCAAGCAGACAGAAAGAAGGGCGATTGGTCGGTAACTTGATGCTTCTGCTGGGTCTTTTCCTGGTTTTAGTAAAGCTATAATTTTTGATCTCTTGAATGAGGCCGGAAGGTTTCCTGACAGAAGTACATCGGTGTATAATCTAGCGAGCCATGTTCTCGTGAGGGGGCCGCTGTGTTTGATAAACTCGGGATAGATGCAGTCAATCCCTGCCGCTGTGCCATTTTTAACCTTCGATAGAGCTTCTGAAATATCTATTTCAGAGAAAGGGTTGGAATATGATTCATTTGGGGATGTTTGAGAACGTAAAATCTTTAGTTCTTGGTTGATCTTGCGGGTGAAAGATTTGTCTGAGTCAGCTTTAGATACGTCTACTATGTGACGGGCAATTAGATTTGGGTCAATTGGTGGCTTGGAAGAAGGTGGTGGGTTTGCAGATCCTAGCCTTCGTAGCAGGCTCCAAGCTTTGCGACTGGAGTGTTTGAAGTCCATTTGGGATACAGAGTTGAACCACTCTGACTGTCTTGCGTCGTCTAAGCTTTTAATTAGTTCGTCCGCAATTTCAGGATTTTGACCAGTACTAAATTCTTCGTAAAGCCTGTCGCTGTCTTCGTTCCAGCATGGGATGTATTCTTTACGAAAACCCCTAGGGATGCACTTTTTGGCCGTGGCAATAACTAGGCCAGAGAATCGCTCAAAGTTTGCTACTGTTGGGGGGATAAAGCGAATGTCGCAGTCTAGTTTATCAGTGTATTTTGCCCAGCTGGCTTTCTTAAAGTTCCATCTAGGCCTTGGAGAAGTTTTCATGATGGGTATAGTAACGCCGATGTTTACAATTGCTGGACGATGCTGACTTTGTGGGAAGTTGGACAATATAGACCTCGATGCCGCTAAAGGATTGTCGTTAAGGCTGGAGACAAAACAGAGGTCAGGATTAGAATCTCTTCTCCATCTTGCGGAGTGGAAGCTGCCGCGATCTTTGGCATCGAACAAGAGTTGGAGGCTGTTTTGTTCCGACCAATGGCAGAGAGATTCACCATTTTCATCATCGGTTGCGTACTTCCAGAGGCTGTGATGGCTGTTAAAATCCCCACAGTAAATGGCCGGGTGAGGGTAAGTGGGGAGAACGTTTTCGGGCCAGGGAATCGCTGGTGGTTTATAGACATTAGTGATGTGTAAACCGTGAACGATGGCTGTGATGACTGAGATGTCAGCTGAGTTAGTACATGAGAGGACTTCTGCCCCGTGGATATCATTTTTTATATAAGTGGCAATGCCGTATCTAGGGTGGTTGATGGCTGCTAATAATTTGAAGCCAGGAATGTTACCTCTTTTGTATAAAATATCATTCGATGATGTGTGTGTTTCCTGGATTAGGACTACGTCTACTTTTTCATCTGTCAGTAATCGAGACAGATAGTCGGACTTAGCTTTGCTAATGCCCTCTATATTTAACTGACATATTCGGACCTGAGGTCCTATTATTTTTGCGGCCTTGGCCATAATAGTAAATATCTTTTTATTTTTTTTTTTCGTAATCTTGCTTGTGTATATAGTATTATTTCTTGTTAATACGTGTGTTTTTGTCTAATTTACGTGTTAAGTATTCCTTTTAGGAATCGGAGCTATATGCGTATATTTCTTTTCTTTGTAATTTGTGTATTTTCGATTCTCTGTATTTATTAGCCAGGAGGTTTTATCTGGTGTGAGTCGATTAAACGTAAACTTTGGCTTCCGATTCGCGATAGTTCATTTAGCGTTACCCAGGATGCACCACTTGGAGGCGAACTGCAGTTGCATAACGTCAAATGGAATTAAACCAGACCCCAGCAAGTATGATGCGATTTCTAAATATCCTATTCCAAAAAATTCTGACGAAGTCAGGAGATTCGTAGCTTTCTGCAACTACTACCGAAGATTCATAAAGAACTTCGCCGAAACTGCAAGCTGTCTTAACAATTTGTTGAAAAAGGGCACAAAGTTCGAAAGGACTGAAAATTGCCAACTGGCATTTGAAAGCCTCAGGAATAGCCTTATGAGCCCACCAATATTGCAATATCCCGATTTTGAGAAAACGTTCGTATTGACAACGGACGCTTAGGATTTCGCACTCGGAGCAGTATTATCTAGAGGTCCAATAGGTGAAGATTTGCCTATATCCTATACGAGTAGATCTCTTAATAAACACGAGAGAAATAAACCTGTGATTGAAAAAGAATTTGTTGGGGCATACAATTTTTTAGACCATATTTGTATGGGAGAAAATTCACTGTCGTAACAGGCCACAGACCCTTAATATGCTTATTTTCCCATAAGAACCCAAGCTCTAAACTGACAAGGATAAGATTGGAACTTTCAGATTATGATTTTGATATCATATATAAAAAAGGATCCAATAACACGAATGCGGACGCATTGTCACGGATACAACTACACCTTTTACAATTGTAATTCGAAACATATCAATTGAAATTCAAAATTTCCATTTGAAATTCAAAAACTCCATTTAAAATTCAAAAATTCCATTTGAAATTCAAAAAACATCAATTAAAATTCAAAATTTCTATTTGAAATTCAAAAAATATCAATTGAAATTCAAAATTTCCATTTGAAATTCAAAAAATATCAATTGAAATTCAAAATACATCAATTGAAATTCAAAATGCATCAATTGAAATTCAAAAATTTCTATTTGAAATTCAAAAGTTTCTATTTGAAATTCAAAAATTATTCCATTTGAAATTCAAAACATATCAATTGAAATTCAAAAGTTTCTATTTGAAATTCAAAAGTTTCCATTTGAAATTCAAAAATTTCCATTTGAAATTCAAAAGTTTCTATTTGAAATTCAAAAAATTCCAATTGAAATTCAAAAAATATTCCATTTGAAATTCAAAAAATTCCAATTGAAATTTAAAATACATCAATTGAAATTCAAAAAATATCAATTGAAATTCAAAAAATATCAATTAAAATTCAAAACACATCAATTGAAATTCAAAATATGTCAATTGAAATTCAAAAATTTCCATTTGAAATTCAAAAAATTCTAATTGAAATTCAAAAAATATTCCATTTGAAATTCAAAAAATTCCAATTGAAATTCAAAAAATGTAAACAAATCAATTTAAGAAATTAATACATTAGGCCAACACTTTTTTTGAGTATTTCGGTTTGTCATGGGTGATAAAAACATGTCATAAAGCCATAAAATATTTATGCATGCAACTATTGATGTATAAACTAGTGACGTTCAGAGTAAGTGTTTGGATGGAATACTCACTCACGTACTCGCTTGTCATAAATAAAGAGAAACCGCTGAAGTGGGAAACCATTAATTTGAAAAATTAGTTTAACTCTATCATAAAGATCCTGTGGAATGTCATTTTAAAATGGTAGTAAATGCAAGAAAATACCGAGTGAAAGTGGAACCCCTCAGAACTATATTTTACCGGCCCAACAACAAAAACAACAAGAACAATACATAAAAAAATAATATTTCTCTCTTGTTGTTATATAATTTGTTGTTGGGCCGGTAAAAAATTGTTCTGGCTACGTGGCTGCCTCATTTCATCTTAATTAAAGAACCCAGAGACATGAAATTCTGGAATAATAAATTTGACTTTGATGAAACTTTTTTAGCATCCACAATGCAATATATATTGAAAACAAAAATAGGAGTCCCAAAAGATTTTTTAAAATTTAATTTCAAAAATAACTTTTATAGTTCGGTTTTCAAAATAATATTGTGAAAACGTCATTTGAATTTTTTCACATTTTCTTTAGAATTAAATTAAAAAAATTTTTTTTAAAAGACTTTTATTTATTGATGAATCAAAAAACTTCATTTAAACATAATTTCAAATATGTTTTTCGTTTTTAGTTGGCTGTTTAAAGGCATATTTTAATTTGTTCAATTAAACGTGTCAAAAATGTATAAGAATTTTTATATTTTTTGTTCAAATATTTAAATTTGTTCGAATTATTATAGTTATACAAAATTTCCACTGAAATTAAATTCAAATATACAAATTTTTCAAGTTGGCTATGGAAAACAATTCTTTAAATTTTTATCACCCATGATAAACCAAAATACTTAAAAAAGTGTTGGCCTAATGTTTACATTTTGATTTGTTTACATTTTTTGAATTTCAATTGGAATTCTTTGAATTTCAAATGGAATTCTTTTTGAATTTCAATTAGAATTTTTTGAATTTCAAATGGAAATTTTTTAATTTCAATTGACATATTTTGAATTTCAATTGATGTGTTTTGAATTTCAATTGATATTTTTTGAATTTCAATTAATATTTTTTGAATTTCAATTGATGTATTTTGAATTTCAATTGGAATTTTTTGAATTTCAAATGGAATATTTTTTGAATTTCAATTGGAATTTTTTGAATTTCAAATGGAAATTTTTGAATGTCAAATAGAAATTTTTGAATTTCAAATGGAAATTTTTGAATTTCAAATGGAAACTTTTGAATTTCAAATGGAAATTTTTGAATTTCAATTGATATGTTTTGAATTCCAAATGGAATAATTTTTGAATTTCAAATAGAAACTTTTGAATTTCAAATAGAAATTTTTGAATTTCAATTGATGTATTTTGAATTTCAATTGATGTATTTTGAATTTCAATTGATGTATTTTGAATTTCAATTGATATTTTTTGAATTTCAATTGATATTTTTTGAATTTCAAATGGAAATTTTGAATTTCAATTGATATTTTTTGAATTACAAATGGAATTTTTGAATTTCAATTGATATTTTTTGAATTTCAAATGGAAATTTTGAATTTCAAATGGAAATTTTGAATTTCAATTGATATTCAAAAGTTTCCATTTGAAATTCAAAAGTTTCCATTTGAAATTCAAAAGTTTCTATTTGAAATTCAAAAAATTCCAATTGAAATTCAAAAAATATTCCATTTGAAATTCAAAAAATTCCAATTGAAATTCAAAATACATCAATTGAAATTCAAAAATATCAATTGAAATTCAAAAAATTCTAATTGAAATTCAAAAAATATTCCATTTGAAATTCAAAAAATTCCAATTGAAATTCAAAAAATGTAAACAAATCAATTTAAGAAATTAATACATTAGGCCAACACTTTTTTTGAGTATTTCGGTTTGTCATGGGTGATAAAAACATTATTAAAACTTTTAATGCATTTATTGCAGGAGAATATACAAGATTTTGTTGGAAAATATTTGTAATAACCTGTCATAAAGCCATAAAATATTTATGCATGCAACTATTGATGTATAAACTAGTGACGTTCAGAGTAAGTGTTTGGATGGATTACTCACTCACGTACTCGCTTGTCATTAATAAAGAGAAACCGCTGAAGTGGGAAACCATTAATTTGAAAAATTAGTTTAACTCTATCATAAAGATCCTGTGGAATGTCATTTTAAAATGGTAGTAAATGCAAGAAAATACCGAGTGAAAGTGGAACCCCTCAGAACTATATTTTACCGGCCCAACAACAAAAACAACAAGAACAATACATAAAAATTGTTCTGGCTACGTGGCTGCCTCATTTCATCTTAATTAAAGAACCCAGAGACATGAAATTCTGGAATAATAAATTTGACTTTGATGAAACTTGTTTAGCCTCCACAATGCAATATATATTGAAAACAAAAATAGGAGTCCCAAAAGATTTTTTAAAATTTAATTTCAAAAATAACTTTTATAGTTCGGTTTTCAAAATAATATTGTGAAAACGTCATTTGAATTTTTTCACATTTTCTTTAGAATTAAATTTAAAAATTTTTTTTTAAAAGACTTTTATTTATTGATGAATCAAAAAACTTCATTTAAACATAATTTCAAATATGTTTTTCGTTTTTAGTTGGCTGTTTAAAGGCATATTTTAATTTGTTCAATTAAACGTGTCAAAAATGTATAAGAATTTTTATATTTTTTGTTCAAATATTTAAATTTGTTCGAATTATTATAGTTATACAAAATTTCCACTGAAATTAAATTCAAATATACAAATTTTTAAAGTTGGCTATGGAAAACAATTCTTTAAATTTTTATCACCCATGATAAACCAAAATACTTAAAAAAGTGTTGGCCTAATGTTTACATTTTGATTTGTTTACATTTTTTGAATTTCAATTGGAATTCTTTGAATTTCAAATGGAATTCTTTTTGAATTTCAATTAGAATTTTTTGAATTTCAAATGGAAATTTTTTAATTTCAATTGGCATATTTTGAATTTCAATTGATGTGTTTTGAATTTCAATTGATATTTTTTGAATTTCAATTGATATTTTTTGAATTTCAATTGATGTATTTTGAATTTCAATTGGAATTTTTTGAATTTCAAATGGAATATTTTTTGAATTTCAATTGGAATTTTTTGAATTTCAAATGGAAATTTTTGAATTTCAAATAGAAATTTTTGAATTTCAAATGGAAATTTTTGAATTTCAAATGGAAACTTTTGAATTTCAAATGGAAATTTTTGAATTTCAATTGATATGTTTTGAATTCCAAATGGAATAATTTTTGAATTTCAAATAGAAACTTTTGAATTTCAAATAGAAATTTTTGAATTTTTATTGATGTATTTTGAATTTCAATTGATGTATTTTGAATTTCAATTGATATTTTTTGAATTTCAATTGATATTTTTTGAATTTCAAATGGAAATTTTGAATTTCAATTGATATTTTTTGAATTACAAATGGAATTTTTGAATTTCAATTGATATTTTTTGAATTTCAAATGGAAATTTTGAATTTCAAATGGAAATTTTGAATTTCAATTGATATTTTTTGAATTACAGTTGTAAAAGGTGTAGACTCCACAATATTAAAAAGTATGATACCATTGGAAAATGATGAAAGTCTAAAGAAGACATTAGTGGTAACAAGAGGTATGAACTAGAAGTCATCAATTAATGAAAATATCAAAAGCGATTCTCATAGTGAGCTTTATCAACTCCGAATGTGGGATTGCACGTCCATCAAAGATATTAAAAATGCATGCAAACTAAACTTTATTTTGGAAAAAAGGCCGAGTAATGATATATATAGATACATTACAGAGTATGATAAATATACTAATGAAATGCGCATTAGATGTAGCGATAATCCAAAGTGCTTAGGTACTCTATTGGAGAAGATTTCATCTTATTTGAAAACAAGTAAAAATGAAAAATTTGCCTTCGCAAGAGATGATGCAATATTTGAAATAATTCCGGCAGATGAATTTAAGGCCAGGTATAATGATTTGAACAAATCAAGTACAGATGACATAAAAATATTACTATAAAATAAACCTCAACAGATAATAAATGAAAGCAGAAAACAAGAGCTCATAGAATTATATCATAACACTCCCCAAGGAGGACACTTTGGTGTGAGGAAAACCTTACTGAAACTGAAACAGAAATACACGTGGAAGAACATGTCTAAAATAGTAAAAAATTTTGTATCAAAATGTGACTTATGCCAAAGAAATAAACAAATTAAACACACAAGAGAACCACTTAAAGTGACCCATACGCCGTCACAAAGCTTTAACACAATGGTGATAGACACAGTTGGTCCTTTACGCCCAACGAATAATTTCCGATATATATTAACTATGCAATGCGAATTGACAAAATATGTAATTGCTTGTCCAATGGAGACGAAGGAAGCAAAGTCAATTGCAAGAGCATTAATGGAGAATGTCATATTAAAATACGGATTATTTAGCACTCTTAAATCAGATAGAGGAACAGAATTTACGAATGAGTTGATGAAGGAGATATGCACATTATTGAGCAACGATTTTCAACACCTTATCATCATGAAACATTAGGCACGGTGGAGAGAAACCATAGAGTCCTAAATGAATATTTTGTATCTTTCGTAGAGGATAATAATAATTGGGTAGAATGGATTCCATACTACACATTTGCATACAACGTAACTCCTCATGTAGATACTGAATACTCTCCATTTGAGTTAGTATTTGGAAAATTACCCAGTTTACCAGGTGATGATATCCGGAATCATCCGAAGGTATATAACTTCGATAATTATGCCAATGAGCTAAAAGCCAGATTAAAATATTCACTAGACAACGCAAAACGTATGACAGAACGAGTAAAAAAAGACAGACAAATAGAATCACATAAAAAGACAAATAGTATAAAACTAGAGGTAGGAGATTTAGTGTTAGTTAGAGTACAGAATAGAAGAAAATACGAGTCACCATATAGAGGACCATATAGTATAGTAGAAATTAATGATTTAAATGTTTCTGTAAAAATAGGAGATAACATTAAAACTTACCATAAGGATTTACTAAAGAAATATAACTCTTTATAAGATATATGAAAACAAAAATTATTTTCTTTGAGTTGTGTAATTAATTAAGCTGATTAAACATTTATTAACTGTTCATTAATTTATTATTACTAAAATGTTAATGAAATTATTATTTAAGTGTTAAGGACATTATCATATTTTTCATTCACAAAGTATAAAGTTACAAAATAAAATAATACAAAAAAAATATAAGAAAGAGAACTTAGTGCAATAAGACAAAACAAAATAATCAGAACCAATAATGTAAAAACAAGCATACAGTATACACACACCTATATTCATAGTAATCCTCCAATTTCTTGTTTTTGAATTTAAAGAAATTGAATGATTCCTCTTGAGGGCGATGGTGTAATGAATGTATACTGTAGAGTATTCAAAGTGTGCATAAATACTGAGTATAGAGTGATTTCATTTCGGGTAATTTAAACCTACTCAAGTTAACATTAAAAGACTCAAATTAAGTACAAACTAAAAGGGTTTCTAATTTCATTGTTTTGCTTGTTTATTTCAATTGTTTATGATGCATTTTATGACGGCACCATAAACAATAAACGAAATATGTTTGGTTGTGTCTGCTAGCCACGTTGACCACCCGGAAAAATGTGTGACACATGCAAGTACTTGTCACATATATGATATCCAACACATATGTGTCGCAGATGTGTTCAATGTAATAAATGTTGTCTAAGGTCACTCTAATACTGCAAAGGCACTCAATAATTCTAAGTTATATTTTAGTATATAACCTGTAAATATTTTAGTTGTAAGGATTCAGACTTAACTTAGATTTAAAAGAGTAAACAATACTCTGACATAAAGAAAAAAAAATAAAAGAATACACCATAAGAATTCCACAGTGTTTTGATTTTTGTGATTCCAAGATTCATCGTAACATTAGACTATTCTATGAATGCTAAATTTTCGGCATGCAAAATTTTTTGCTTTCAGATGTAAAAGTTCTAAGAAGTACTGTAGACCCTCCCCCTTATCTTAACATTTTACAAATCATATAATATAACAAAATTTTATTTTTGTAGTTTTTTATAGCCGATGGATATTGTAATCAAAGAATTCTGAAATTCAATGCAGCGGGACGTCTATTACGCGTTATACCACAACCGCCTGGTGGGTATCTAACAACTAATTTGGAATCTAATTAACATTAATTAATTGTTATTTTTCAGAATTCCTTTCATTGCAAGTGCCTCATGCTATTACATTATTGGAGCATTTAGATTTATTATGTATAGCAGATCGAGAAAACATGAGAGTCGTTTGTCCCAAGTAAGTACAGATAATACATTTACACTCTGAAGGCAAACACTTCAGAGTAATTTGCATCATGAGATTCGGATGAGAAACGTTAATAGTAATTTTAAACTGTAACTGTAGTTGTGTTTAAATGAAAATTACTATTTCTCACAGTCATCTAAAAAAATAAATAGCCAAAAACATAAACATATTTTGGAATTCTTATACTGTACACTAAGAAAAAAATCTGTCATGGTTACAAAAAATTTTGCTATTATTACGTAAAATTAACTTTTTTTGAGCCTTGTGGAATTTTTTTCTAACTTTAGTAACACATGTCTGCTTGTAGTACAATGGAATTAGTAGAAACAATTATTGTTTTTCGTGTATTTGTGACGAAATAAACTTAACATTCCTTTAATTTTAACAGTGTAAGTAGAAAGTTATTTGTTAATTTATCAACTGGTTTTCAAAAAATAGTAAAAATTTTCCCTAAAACAAAGAATATTAGTACAATATTCAGTAATTTGTAAAATGAGAATTGCAATAAATGTTACTAATATAAAAAATGTTTGTAAAAATTACTACAAAAATAGTAAAGTTAAAATCGTTTAGATTTTTTTTACTATCTTTTTTAGTTGAGTGATGCTCTTTTTAAAGATATTTTCGAACTGAATATATCAGGGACCGAGATTATTATTCCTTTTCTTCGAGCAAAAATAAAAGTTAGTTTTTGACTTTTATTTTTCTGAGAAAAATAAAAGTTATTTTTTTACTTATATTTTTTTATCTATTTTTTATTTTTTTTGGGCAAAAATAAAAGTTTTTTTTTTGATTTTTATTGTTCTTGTTTTTTAGATTTATGGCAATTAAAAATTCCCATGAAGGTTATTTTTATCAGGATTCCTCACATATTGATGAGTTTGTTAAGAACTGTTCAAAAATATTTTTTTTTTTTATTTTAAAGCATTTTTGAAAAAAAAACTTTTATTTTTGCTCAAAAAAAAAACAAAGTAAAAAAATCTCTTGTATTTTTGCTCGAAAAAAAGTCAAAAAATACTTTTATTTTTGCTCGAAAAAATAAAAATCCAAATTTTAAAGAGCATATATGCTTTTTTTGTTTAAAAATTTTAAAATAACAGTTATTTTTGGTCCCTAGAAAATATATATAAAACGATAAAAAATCTGAAAAAAACTCATATAAAAAAAAAAAACTGAACAATCAAAAATTTATACTTTAACTTTACCGAATCCCTGTTTGCTACACAGAGAAAATTTTAACGATTTCCAACTGAAATTTGGTTACTACGATTAAAATATGTTGGCACAACAAAATGTTAGTTTTCACAATAAAATTCGGTTAATACAACTTTATTTTTGTTGGAACACCAAACATATCTAGAAATCACATTTTAATATGACCGAATTTATTTGCTGTAGCAACCAAAATACACTTTTCAATTCGGTTGGAACATTATTTTTCTTTGTGTACTTCTTTTCTACAACTTAACAGGAACTTGCAAAACCATACAATCAATATGTGTGTAAAACTTACTCTCCTGACGATCAAATTAATTTTATGCCAATTTTTCGAAATTCTTAAATTTTCGACAGACTATCGAACAAAAATGAACAAAAAATTCGGAGATGGCACTAACAAAATATGAGATTACATTGAATTTGGATAATGTTTATTAAATATATTTAACGTTGAAACTGAAAATTATTCAAGTTCGGCCTCGATTTATGTATATATATTTCTTTATTAGGATATTTTAAAATAGGGGTTTTAAATAAAATCAAAACAAGTGTAAAAATAAAAAGGAGAGTCAAAGCAAAAAGTGTGTATTGTTTAATTTATTTTTGATGAATGGTGATAATCTTTAACTTCAAACTCATTTAGTGGGAAAACTAGGTTATATGTGTTCTGATGATGGGAACCTAGAAAATTCCCGAAATAGATCTAGCAACACATTCCTGAAAGTGGTCAATTAATAAATTTGAAAACAAAAACTATAGATTATTTGTTAGTACAATATCCTAATAAAGAAATATAGAGTATGGCCTCAAACTTGAATAAATTTAATTTTCATTGCACAATTAAAGGTCGAAAAAATATAATTTTTATTTTTAATAAAACTTATATCAAACTTGTATATTTAACATATGTATATAATCCAAATCCATTTTTTTCGGAAGCAACAATGTGTCAGAATCTACACAGAAAATAATATTTCCCTACTTTTTCAATTAAAACGATTTATTAAAAATTTTAAAAGCTGTCAATTAAAAATTAATTGAAT
This sequence comes from Delia radicum, assembly GCA_021234595.1. NCBI lineage: Eukaryota > Metazoa > Arthropoda > Insecta > Diptera > Anthomyiidae > Delia > Delia radicum. Next base: position 67,988,736 of record CM037855.1, read on the forward strand.
CAATTAAGTAAATGCTCAAATTTACTATCGCTTAGAAACATTTTATAAAAAAAAACAAGGTTACATCAACATATCGTTAGCTAAAACGCAAACGGCCCTAACTAACAAAAAATTTAAAATTGCTTTTTTGATTGCTTCTGATGTATTCCATCAAAATACACGCCCACAAATTTAGACTCCTCCGATCAACGGTAGAGATTTTATTAACAAAATACAAAAGCGTTTATATGTCAAACGCAAAAGTCCCTAACTAAGGTTTGTATACACAACATTGTCTACACCAGAGATATTTTTTGCAGTAAGGATTTTACCCTTTTAAGAATGTTTGTATTTTTTGTTTTTTTATATTTTACAATTGAGCTTTTTCTATATATTGCAAAAATTCGCGGAAATGAAAAAGTTACATCATTGTAAACAATATATACTAGATTAAAAAAATTCATATAAGTATAAATATGTTCATATATGGCCATATATGGTTGAGTATATGAACAAATATGGAAATATATATATATATAAATATATACGGAAGTATATGCGTTTTCATATCCCGAGTAAAATCTTTACATATAATCATGCATTATTTTATATAAATATATGTATGTTATTCAATGTCATTATACATGTTTATATATGTTTATATATAAAAATTGTTTCCTCTAAATATAAATACGATGCCACACATAAATACATCCTATTACATATCGACCAATACACAATCGTATATCACATATACAATTATATATGGTTAATCTAATTATGTACGAATACATCTATTGTTAGACATAACACAAAAATATATATAATAGCATATAGTGTAATATTCCAATATATGTATTTCATTTTGGATAAAAGGACATCTTGACCCATTCATAGTACCATGCCAGAAAAATATATATCTTCGTTTGGATGAAACTATATATAGCCGCATTTAAAATCTGAAGGATGTATATTAGCCTATCCTGAAGACTATCAAACGATAGGTATTATTGAGCTGTTTATGGATAAAAGCCCAACAATTTTTTTTACTTAAAGTAGCAATCCGCGGCCCTTGTAATGTATTTTTTAAATTTTTGGACAAATAAGAGCCTAAAAGTTTGGCAAAGATGACAATATTATGGGATAGCATTTGTTTAATATTAATTCTTTATTAAAATTAAAAACCTTAAGAGCTAAGTACAAAATCTTAAACTAAACTAGAACTAATATTTTAATCTTTTTCTTCGGTGCACTACACATGCGTACCAAAACTTTGTTTATCTGGGGATAAACATGGCTTGTTTTATCTACATATATCAATCGTAAACTAATAATCTGATCATAAACACTGTTGGGAGAATTTATATGTTGACCTTGCTTAACTAATGAACATTGTCATAAACAGATTTGGGAAAATTTTATAAAAAATATATTTCCAAAAATATGCTCAGCATTACCAAATTAGAGTGAAATTTTGTACAAAAATCTAAAAACTACGTGTAGCAAACTGTAAGTATTCTCGATTTTTTTTGTATTTTTCCCATAATCAACTGAATAGTACTCATCGTTTAGCACTATTTTCATACAATCATATACAAAAATGAAAAATTTATATATACAATTTATATAATTTGTATTTATTTATATATGCAACTAGCTGACCAAGCAAACGTTGTTTTGCCTTCAAATTTTAATTGTAATTAATTCTTTAAATCAAGAAATTTCTTTTACGCAAATAAATAATTAAAAAAATAAATTCACATTAGTAAATCATTTTAAAATTTGTAATTTCATGGGAAGCCCAACGCCTCTTTGTCCTTCTATCGCCTTTATTTGCTGAAGTATATAAAATGAATAGCTGAAAACAACTGCCATAACAACTGCGACGTCACCTATTACCGGTGCATTAAAGCGCTCCTCATGCTCACCAGCCGGTGTCTGGTCAGCTCTTATCACAACCGTAAATTCATCTGTCGGCATCTGGTCTAGGGCTGTTTTTCGCTATTTTCACTATTTTAACAATTACACACTTTATAACTTTTCACTATCACTTAAAAAATAACAATGGCAAACAAATGTTAAAAAACAGAATTATATATTCATTTTTTTAAAAAAATTTGCCTGATGCAGCAATAAAATTATTGAAAAATGTTCAATGAATACCTGTGTTATTGAAAACGCGTTTTTCACGCTTAACGGGGGAAATCCCAATAAAATTTTAAGAAGGAAATCAGTTGAATGAAATATACCTGATCCATTTCACTTGTTAATTCTATGATGACTTGTATATACCTTAACTAATTCACTTGTTAAATTCTGTAATGATGGAAATTAAACCGCATGTGAAAATATATATATAATATAAAATATATTTTTTATGTTAAGTGTACCTGTTAAACATGAATTGTTACTTAAAACCATATCATAAAATTTATTGTTTACTTCTTTACCTTTTTTATTTATTCTAGGACTATGAGGAACTCTAAAACAATTTTTGAACAACATTATTAAATAACCTTGCAAAAAGTCTTGAATGTGATAATTTATTTTAATGCTTATTTGTTTTTTCTTTTTGGTACCACGCCCATTTATCCCATTCCGCCCATTTTCAGTTCAACTACTAATATTTGTAATTGATGGACTCGTACAAAATTTGAAGGCTATATAGCTAATATAGAACCCTAGATATTCAATATTAATATTAATTTTGTATATGAGCTAAATAATCACTTTGTATGGGAGCTGCCACGCCCACTGGTATGATAATATAATCAACGTGCACAAATTTCTAAGACTCTGGCTATTATAGAACTGTAGATATATGATATTAAATATTTACTTTGTATGGGAGCTAACACGCCCACTGGTCCGATCACGCCCATTTTTCCCATGACTATTCACATTAACAAATAATCAACGTGCACAAATTTCTAAGACTATGGCTATTATAGTACTGTAGATATATGATATTAAATATTTACTTTGTATGGGAGCTGCCACTCCCACTGGTCCGCCCATTTTTTTCCTGATTATTCAAATCAGTAACATATGGGATACTGCAGTGATTCAAAACTCTTGCTATCACAATAGTCAAGATATATGATGTTATTCAATTTATGTGGGAGGGGCCACGCCCACTTGAAATATATATAGCCGAAAACCTAATTTGGACTATAACCTTTCAAATGAAACCGGTTTGGGCCAAATCGGTTGGATAGTTTTAGAGTATATAGAGGACAAACATACAAACATTGTATTTTATATATATAGATTATATCAGGTATAAATTCGGATACAATAATATATGGTTTTTATATAATTATATATATTTGTATCAGTTTATATATAAACTGATACAATTAGATATGAAACTGATACAGTAACGTACAATTCTAATACAATAGACAATCCACACTATTTACGCTACTCTCTTTGTCAGTAAAATAAGTAGATTTTTTGTAATACTTTTCTCTTCATTACGACAATATTACCGCATTTAACATTTAACTAAAATTTTATTAAGTTCAGAAGGGGTGTTTACAGTTTTTTAAAATTTCTATTTTTGACAAATAGGTCCATAAAAAAGAAAAAAAAAAATAAAAAATGTGTCTTAGTAATCATTGTTATTAACATTATAAAGCGCACATAGAGGTATAACCGTTGATTAAATTAAAATATTTTGGAAAAAATTAAGTAATTCGTATTTTTATGTGTTAGGTGCTGTTTAAAAAACTTATAATATTAATAGTATTGGTCACAATGTTTTAATTTAATGTGGTCGTATTATACTTTGTTTTAAAGTTGTTTTAAATATTTCGTTGCATTGCGATAATAAACATAATGTTTGCGCTGAAATAAATACCTATTATACATGTTTTGCCATTTAAAACAACTTTTATTTTATCGCAATTTAAACTATTAAATAATATTGGTTTTTTTTATAATACAGTTTTTTAAAATACAAAATTTTTAAAAAAAAAATGCAAAAATGTATAATGTATGAACGTATATGGAAGACCCTATAAAATAATAACATATATGATTATATTTGTCCATATATGGAAATGTAGATTAATATAAAAAATATATATATATGATCATATAAAAAATATATATGTCCATATACGAACTTTTTTAACCGGGAATGTTGAAAAAATTTGCAATGGAAAAATTATATTTTTATATAAAAATGTGTTTTGCTTCTACTGTAAAATTAATAAAATGTGGTCGGGCGGTTTGTGTTTTAGTTATACAAGGTGGCGCAAAAGTAATCCTCCTATCAGAAAATGCTATAAATTTTGCGATTGGCCCCTAATGTCAGTTCTGTTTTGACATTTGTGTAGTAAACACATGCGAAATACACGTTAATAAACAATGTTACGCTACACTGCTCCAGAACGCGGAATATTGGTGACTATTTATTTGACCTATTTATTTGACATTTTTCATCAAAAATAATCATGAGTGATGAGGCCCATTTCCATCTTAGCGGGTACGTAAATAAGCAAAATTTACGCTTCTGGGGCACTGAAAATCCGCGTGTAACCCACGAAGAGCCATTACACCCGCTCAAAGCTACTGTATGGTGTGCTGTTTTCGCTGGAGGAGTCATCGGACCTTTTTTCTTCGAAGACATCGCGGGCCAAACGGTTACTGTGAATGGTGAGCGCTACAGAGCAATGATCAACGAGTTCTTTTTGCCGCAACTTGATGAATTGGGATTGGAAAACATGTGGTTCCAACAGGACGGTGCAACGGCACACACTGCACGTGCCACAACCGATATGCTGAAGGATGCATTTCCCGGGCGCCTAATTTCCCGTTTTGGCGATTTGCACAGGCCAGCAAGATCGCCTGATTTGACCGCTCCAGACTTCTTTTTGTGTGGCTTTTTGAAGTCGCGGGTTTATGTCAACAAGCCTCAGACTCTTGCAGCTCTTAAAGACAATATCCGTCAAGAATGTGAGGACCTATCGCCGGAAGTTTTGGCCAAAGTGATGGAAAATGCCATAAAAAGGGCTCAAATGACAATCAACTGTGGCGGCTGCCATTTACATGACATCATATTCTCGACTTGATGTAAAAAAAATTAAAATACCAAATAAAAATAGTCCACACGAAGAATCAAAGTTTTTCATTTTTTTTTAAATTACAGCCAAAAAACATCGGAAGGTTATTTGTGCGCCACCTTGTATATATAGTTGTTGTTTTTTGTAATATTTATGTAGTTGTTTTTTATAAACGTTTATATGTATTAGTAATAAATATTTTTTATTTTAAATTCATTTCCATAAGAAATGAATTCTCATTACTAATTTATTACTTTTTTGAGTTAAAAAATTTAATTTCAGTAGTTTAAGTGTCGGCCCAGATTGTCGCTGCTAGAGAAAATGCGCCGAAAATAACGACGTTTGACAGTGACTTCAAAAGATGTCACATTTATTTTAGTGTAAAGTCTACCGTAGATATTTATTCCTTCTCCTGTATCTCTTTCGCTTATTAACAATACAATAATTTTATCTCTTACATGTAAATCTTTTAAAAACAATAACAAAATAATAGCCGGATTCATGAAATGTAGTATATTGTGTAAGTATCTGTAGCATATAACGAAATTTTAAATGAACAAAATCAGCAAGTTTTTTACATCGAGTACGAATAGCAGTAGCACGTATGATTTTCCGGCCTCTATCTCGTCGGCAATTTGGGGGGTTTCTTGTGGCTATCATAGCTCGATAATTAAGATATTGTATGTACAGAAAATTATTTTATTTGTACGTTCTGGATGAGGATTATAAACTGTAGAAGTGAAAAAGTAAAATGGAAAAATAAAGACAGGAGACGGAAGACATTTAAATGAAGTTGAAGACACTCTGTTGACCGAATGTGTATAGGCGTTAACACATAATATTTCCCCTCCCAACCATGACCATATAGTGGAAAGCCTGTAGTTTATATATGGTCCCAATCATGTTTCCCTATCTGACCATCTAGTGAAAAATCATAACACCGAAATTTAGTGCAACATTATAAAATTCATAACTTTATTGAATGCAAAATAACGAAAAATTACCACAACCTAGTTATTATAGTTATTAAAACTAATTAAAACTAGCTTATATCGATAGCTAATATGAAGTGAGATGAATAAAATTTTGTATTTAACATAATTAAAAAAAAAAAAAAATTAAATCCAAAATAGGGGGAAAAAAATCAATCACCAAAAAAAATATATTTTTGTGCAAAAATCAAAAAGCTGAAAAGAATTTAAAGGTCTATATCCAGTTCGGATATCAGGGTAATGAATAAATATTAATAAAAATATTCGAATTATTCGCGAAAATCAACTTGTCAATCATAAAATCATTAACCGAAATAAAAGAAAAAATATCCGAAACTATAAAAGGAATTATAACCCGAAAATTCAATTTTGAAATGTGTTTGAAATGGGTTTTATCATTTCTTTAAACGACGTATGGATTGAAAATTTGACCGAAACAAAACGAGTCAAAATTAGATTTCGTTTAAGAATAAAATCAATTTTACCGAAGACCTCATTCTTTAAGACATGCGACGAATTATTTCTTTCTTTTATTTCCACGATCTATCTTTTTTTTTTATTTTAAAATTTCTTAAACTATTTATTCTTTTAAATACGTCCAAAAAGAAATATTTAATTTTTTTTCTTTAAAATAAAAATTTACACTTATGATTTTACTCTTTTAAATACATCAAAACTTTAAACTTCGAAAATTTTACCGGAACAAAAAATTATAATAAAAAAAAATACCGATTACGGAATAAAAGAAATTAAAATATAACACTTTTTAAACTGGGTGATCATTAAACAACTTTGACGGGATTAATAACGCATTCTTTTACGACCTGACCATAAAAATTTATAAAATAACTTAAAAACGCACTCCTTTTAATATAAAAGCACCAAAAAAATATTAACGAATTATTGAGGTTTTTCTACTTTGAAATTTTAATGTATGTAAAAAGAATTCATTCTTTTATATAAACGGAACAAAGATTTAAGTTGTTCTAAATGACAAAATTATTTCGTCTTTTATATGTAATAAAAGGATAAAGTAATTTTATCAGAATAAAAATCATATGAAATACCGGAAGGAAGAATTCATTCTTTTAAGTGAATGAAAAAAAAAATACTTTTACCAAATTAGAAGTGAAATTACTTCTTTTTTTGTCGAGTAAAACAAAGGATATATAAAAAAAAATTAACAGATTATTATGTTAATAAAATAAGAAGGAATGAATGGAGAAATCATAAAAAAAAAAATACTTTTATCATTTCAAAAAAATGCACTACTTTATATAAAAGCAAAAAATTAAGTAAATTTGTTTTTAATTCAAATGGAGAAAAGAATAGTTTATTCTTTCAAATGTATGCAAACTAGTTGGATAAGAAGAAATTCAACACACTGGCTAATTATAGAAAATCACTCTTCTTCTTCCGTTCCGCTATATACATATATATATATTTTTTTAATTATAAAATAATTAATTATCTTTTCATAGACTAATTAATTATTTTAAACAATTTACACCACATTCCTGGTATCAAAATTCACGTTAGAAAATTTTCTATATGATGCTTTTAGTTATTTGTTTGTTTAATGATCACTTGATCTAAAAACAAACTTTTAACACTGTTTGGGTTAACAGAAACATCCCAATTGGTACATTATGTAAATAACAGAATGCAAGAATGTTAAATTTAATTAACATTGGTACTGCTAATGGGATAACAGTGGTAAAAGCCTTGTTTTTAGACAGATTAAGTTGAATAGAAATAAGAAAATAAATAAATTGTACACTTACAGCCTTTTCACTCCCACGTTGAAAGATCTTTCAAAGCCGGAACAATTTGCTGATGTATGATGTAAATGATGATGAGGTTGTAAATTAGGATGATCTGATTATAATTTATTGTCATTAACGATTTAATTTAATATATCGAAATTAATGAAATTATGTAAATTACAAAAAAAAAAAAATGTGTTTACTTGTTTTATTTTTATTGTTTTGTCATTTGTTTTACTATAAATTTTTGTGACACGTTTTGTTCGCTTTAGTTTTTTTAAATTAAATTTTAATAAAATTTATTAGTTTTAGTACAATTGTACTAATAAAACTTAGATACCCGAGTAAAAACAAATCTCTTTGATTTATGCGCAGGTTTTGGTGATTGTGGATTAATAAAAAAAATAATTTTAAAATTACATATGACCTATACGAAATATTCCCACTTCATGTATATCTTACATGTAAAAAAAAAGAAATAAAATAATTTTTAATAATATTGTTCTTTTGTTTCACTTAGTGTATGTTTTTATGATTTTTTTCAGATTTAGGTTTTAGAGTTTTTTCCTATATAAAAAAATTAAATTATTTAACACTTTATAAAAAAAATTAATATTCTTTTTTTTTTTTAAACAAAATTAACCTTTTCGGAAAATAAATTAAACTTGATCCTGTGATTAGGAATTCTGTGGTATTAGATTTTAGTTTCTTTGTTTAGCGTTTTTTTTTTTTTTTAAACAATTTTAGATTTTTTTTAGTTTTAGCCAAATTTTTCCTTTTACACTCAAAAAAATCACTTGGGTTTTTTTTTTATTAGTTTTTTATAGTTTTTTTCAGAGTTTTCACAATTTTCCTACACCAACATTTTCACTTGTTTTTTTTCTAACAACACTAGCACTTTCACTTGGTTAGAGCTGTTTCCGAAGAAAATTGAAGAAAATAGTGTAGATCTCCCTTCAGATTCCCAGTTGATAAATGTAATTTTTTTGGGAAAAGCTGCGGGTTTCCGTTAAGGGTTTCCCGTGCACAAAAAAATAAAAGCCATAAGTAGGGTTCGGAACACTCCCAATCAGACGTTGACCTTCGCTTGGGGACCAAACTGACAAAAATTAGAAACGATACAATTGTATGAGGAGGCTGAAAATCAAAAGGTTTGGTTAGGGTTTTGTACGCTATTTGTATGTATGTATGTTTGTATGTATGTTTGTTACCTTTCTGATAGCTAACAACAGGGGGTATGAATAAAAATTATAAAAATTAAATCCAATTGAAGACCAGAGACTTGGAACAATTACAGAATTTCAAGCAGATTTTTCCTAGGAAAACCAACAAAATTATGGTTAGGAAAATTTATGAAGAAAATTTTTTTTTTAAAAAATTTCCTCCAAAAATCATATAAATTTTTAAAGAGAAAAAAACAGAATTTTTTTCCTTTTTTTTGTAAAACAACTTTTATAAAATTTTGTTGAAAAATTATTGAAAATTGATAAACCGTTAAAAGTAAAACAACTATTAATACCAAATTCGTTTCTACAGCTACAAGCGTCTCTACACATCGCATCTTCATAACATTAGTGTAATAAATGTTGTGGAAAGTTTTTCATATAATTTGTTTTATATTATTATTTGAATATTTCAAATATTTTAAAGAGTGAGAAATTAAATTGTTTTAATTGTTTATAATAAAATATTCTATTTTATAAATATACGAATATTTTTCGAAAAAAAACATGGAATTTATGATTAAACGAAAAAATTATATTAACCATTTCATGCATTTGATGTATGTATACAACAACACTTTTTGGGACCAAATTTCTCATTTATACTTCAGTTTTGCTTTCTACTTGAACATTGTTATTTTTGTGCTTCATATTTAAATTTTTATTAGCTGAAGTCAAATTTTATTCTGTAAATTTTTTAAATATATAAGGGCCTAGCTTTTTATGAAAACCTTAAAATAATTCAGCGACGATTTGTTTCCGATTACATTAGTTAATAAAGAAGTGAAATAAAACAAATAAATGGTAAAAATATTATTCATATATTATATGAAGGCTTTAATTTACATGTTGTACATATACAACATGGTGCATTTCGCTTGTTTGCAGTGCAAATCTGTATTTAAAATTCTTTCGCTTATTTTGTCCATTTAATCTACTATGGACAGACAAAAGATATTAACAGCAATATAAAGAAATTAAGTTATTGACTTTGATTAAGATGACTCGCAGTCTGAAGCGGATCCAAAACTACCAATTTAAATTTATTTGTACACAGGCTTATAGTACCCGAGAAAACAAAAATTATGACACTTATAATGCGAAATCATAGACCCATAGTAATCACATTTTTAAATTATTTGAAATATAGGGAAAAAGCTCATCGGGAAAAACGCATAAAAACCGAACTATTACGAATATTGGAAAAAGTTCTGTCTATAATTCCTTAATAAAGCTCTAGTCTTAATGTTACTTAAACCAGTTTTTTTAATAGCAAAAATACTTGAAAGTCTTTAGACATATTTTATAGAGTAGTGAATGCGTCTAATAAGCTTTAATTTGTTAAAAAACTTCTGTATGGTTGCTTTAATACAGAACTAAATAGTCCGAAGAAAACGAAAAACGGGTAATTTTGACCCAACTTAAACAGCTAAAAACAAAATACGCTAGATTTCTCTCTATAACATATCCAAAATCCATTAAGATCTGAGGGTCCGCGTCGGAATACCTCCCTTTTAAGCATCCGTTAAAAAGTCTTGTAATTGTAAATATAAAAAAAATAGGTTTAATTGCATCAAAAAAGGGGCAACTATTTTACTCCGTTTGTGCACCATGTTGTATGTGTACAACAATTTCTAAAAACTAATCGGCCAGTTCACATTTAATTTTTTCGTGTCCAAAACTGTGTTTAAAAAAATAAAGCTGACCTAACGAAGTTCGGTTCATGAGAGGGTTAAAACTGCGGCAAAAAAAATTATTTTCTGTACCTGCAAATACGCTTTGTGTACTTATACACCAAATATGCTTATACACCAAATATGAATACTCCCAATATATTTGAATGAAAATTTATTACTCGAACATATTAAGGTAGTTTATATTACATTGTACATTTTCTAGTACACTAAGAGAATGTATGAGCCATACAATATCTTTTTTAGTTTTACTTATCGTATGTTGTTTGTTTACAAAATATAGTTAAAACGCGGCAACACTGTTAAGAGATTGAGAAACTAAAAATGAGAGAATAAGAACAAACGCTGTGAAAATAATATAGATTCTATTTCGCAACTGCGTAGCTCGACGCTTTTCATATGTCAATTTGTATGGAAATATTCTTATTCTGTTTCTACACCAAATAGCCGGATTCATGTAATGTTGTTACCAACCCACTACGGTCCCAAATCCAAATCTGGCATAGCTTTGTTTTTAAATATTACTCAAAAAAACATTCGAAACACGCCCACACCACACTCCTACTAAATATTTACCATAAACTCTTATCGTCCCATAATATAAAAAAAAAATATTTTTTTATTTTACTATTTTATTTGATTTATTTTGGTGATATTTAGATTTTTATGGACTCTCCGAAGTACCCAGCCGGGTTTTCATCATATGTGTACCCTAAACTAACGAATTTCGCAAATATATTCGCAACTAGTGCTAAACTCAAATTACAATTATGGTAGTTTGCCGAAAATGCCGGCAAGATCTAAGTTCCAACTTACTATAAACACTATGTCAAACACTTCCACGTTTTAAAACTTCATGCCCAGATATAACTTTTTGTCTACTAAACATTTAGGTTATGTTACCCAAAAACACAACACTCAAGAATAACGTTTTCAAACTTTTGTGCTAATATAATCGTAAAACTTTTTTGATCCTGACTTAAATACACGTGTTTAAACATTCAACTTTGAAAGCTTGGCACACTGCCAGTGTTTCCACCTAATTGTTTGTATTATATTTTCTGAATGGCTTGGTGGCTTGTTAAGAAAATATATTAACATTTAACAATTTCTGAAAAAAAATCAATTTCTGTCAAAAAAATTTATTTGGAACGATAGTGCAACCCTGGAAAGTTGTTTACACTATTTGCTTTGTATTTATATTCTTATATTTCAAACATTAAAAAATTTTAAATAAATATTTGTTTTGATTGTTCATTATAAAATATTATATTTTTTAATGAATAGCTTTAAAATACGGCAATGAATAGCTCTAAAATACGGCTTTAAAGTACGTACCTGCAAATACACATTGTGTACTTATACACCATAAACGAGCGTATTATGAATTGCATGCATTAAATTCAATATTATAAAAGTAAAGCTATATAAGCTTAGAAAGCTTTTATATAGAACTTTAATTTGGTATACAAAAATGTTTCAAAATATTAACCCATTGCCGGTTTTGAGCTGTCATTTTTTAAATGCAGTTATTTTAAAATTGTGCATTTATAAGGTATAAAAAGGCTGTCAATTAAAGCCAATTTAATGTATCATAGTATCCAATAGTTTACAAAATACCGTATATAATAAGGTTTAACATTTTTATTTTTGTTTTTATTAAAACTAAATGAATTATTTGAATAAAATAGTAGCTTTAAGGTGAATTCTTGTAAAAGTCATCAATAAATAAGATAGTAGCTTTGCAAAGAAAAAATTTTCTGCGAGGGCCGGCCTTCGTCTACTCTTTTCTACTCCAGTATATCATCCATAATAAGTCAGTGGCTTTGCAGAGCAAATGTTTTCTGAACAACCGGACTTCCGCAGGACTTAAGGGGTTTCCCCTCCAGTATGTCCAATGAACGGCTTCTATGAGAAGTTTTTTTTGTAAGAGATTTTATGGATAACTTTACTTCAAATTAAAAATCACTCGATTTTTTTTCCCCAAAATGGCTGATTTTTGAAACACTCGCAATAATGGTTTGCAATGGGTTAATTAATCTATTTGTTTTCAAAATTTGTAACTTAATAAATTTATTTATTTATATGTAACAACAAAAACGCAAAAATAAATAAAATTAAATATCGAATATAACCGTTAATATCTACTGTGTTAGAAGGGTTAAAGTAGAATATAGTATCTTAAATTAAAACTTAAAGTCTTAGCTACAATTAAATAATACGTAGATTTACTTAAGTGAAATATCGAGAAAATTTTAGTATTTTCTAAAAAGATCGGTTTAAAAACATACTTTTATAATTTGATAATAATTTTATAATATTATATCTCAATTGAAATTTTCTTCAATTTGCTTTTAATAATATGTATTTTGAAGTTTGATATAATTTTTATTAAACATAAAAATTATGTTTTTTGACCTTTAATTGTGCAATGAAAATGAAAATTATTCAAGTTCGACGCCATACTCTATATTTCTTTATTAGGATATTGTCCTAACAAATAATCTATAGAGTTTCTTTGTTTTAAATTTGTTATTTGACCCTTTCAGGAATGTGTTGATAGATCTATTTCGGGAATTTTCTAGGTTCCCATCATCAGAACACGTTTTGAAAGAGGTAACAATCCCATGCCAAACATCAAACATTCATATAAACTAGTTTACTCACTACATGAGAACTAATATATGTATATTATATGAGCTAGAAGTAAAAGATTACTACCATTGACCAAAAATAAATTGAAAAATTGTTTGTTATATGCAAGATCCACCTCTGGTGGATATTCAATACACGTTTTTTGTTCTACCTCCTTTTTATTTTTTGTTTCGTTTATAGACAAAACAGGGGGAGTAAACTAGACTGTACTTTGTCTTTTATACAAGTTTGATATAATTTTTATTAAAAATAAATATTATGTTTTTTTTGACCTTTAATTGTGCAATGAAAATGAAAATTATTCAAGTTCGACGCTTGTTTCGATCCGATTACAAATGTCGAAGATACAAAGAATTTTAAACCCAAACTTTGGAGTTATATAACTCGGAAACCGCAGCTCGCCGACAAAAATAAAAAACTTTTTTTGAGCTTAGTATTAAAAGTTCTCTTGACCCTGAAATTTTGAAACTTATCCGAGTTATGCCCGTAAACTATAGCAGCATATTTTAAGCACATATTTTGGATTCTTTACTGCATATTTTAAGCGTATGTTTTCTTTTTAGCTGTATGAAACTCCTTGCCCTATTCATATTATAAAACTCAAAAAAATAACAGAAAGTACTATAAAATTTATTATTAAAAACAAAAAAAAAATATCAGAAATGTGAAATGAAAAAGTTCTGGGATACATTAAACCAAAGAGTTTAGAATATAAAGAGATTGCAATGATCTCACTTACTGAGTAAAAATATATAACTCGTTTCTGCAAATAGAAAAATGAATATTTTTTTGCGACTTTAAATTGATAAATTGACTTTTTTTACTGTTGTTGCTGATAGTTTTTTTTCAATTTAGCTTTGGTTTTCCTTGAGAACGGCATGTTTTCTGTTTGCAGGCACAAGGTTTTAACAGAGAGTGAGAGCATTGCATATCCATTGATTAAACGCTTCGTTTATTTATACCCTCCAACACATATGTTGGAGGGTATAAAAATATTACTTTAGGGTTTTGTTTGTAATTATGTTGCGTTTTCATCATGATGTAATTCTGCATACGGTCAGCAATTATTTTTATTCGCGCAATCGAGAAAAAAAACATCTTAAATTTCATAAATATTTACAGTATAATATGTAGGACTTGAATTCAGTTCCTCAGTGCAGGTTTGGTGATAAAAATCAGATATACGCTTTTGTGAATAGCGAATCGTAATAAAAAATAATAAAATCCACTAATTTTTAATTTTACTAAAAAAACCTGTAAAATGTTAACAAAAAATATGAATGTTTCTTTCACTTTGGGGGATATGTTTTTTACGGTCCGTTAACGTGCCGTAAAATCCGGATTCATGATTCCGTTCGTGTCGGAGAGTCCATAATAATGTTTCTTGGATAGTTGTCAAAAACTACTACACCGAAAAAAATTCTCAGTTGTTTCTAACTTAATGTTTAACTGAGTCTCATGTGAATTAATTGAAAATAACTTCTTCGGACGTATGAGAACTCAATTGATGGTAGCGTTAGTGTTAGTCAACACAAATAAATTTGAAATTTTAGTTATTATAACCCATCTTAAATTTTGAAATCTACAACCTTTTTTCTATTTTATCATTAATTTTAACAATAATAAAGTCGTTTTTGTTTACTTATTTTATTGAAATAAATATTTAATAAGTTTGGACTGTTTTTAAGTTGATCTTGCATCTGCAATTTGCTAAATTTAGGACAGTTCTATTTTATGGTTCATATATTTCGTCTCTTTCAGTTCTCTTATTTCTGTATAAAAAAAATCGATTGGCTTTTTTAAGATATAAACTTAGAATTAACATTTATCTCGAATATTTTCTTTAATATACACCAAACTACACAGCCAAAATACATTTTTCCATTGTTTTTTCGGAGAGTTTTTAATTTTTCTTTTAAAAAAAATTTAAATACTGAACAACAATAAAACAGAAATTTAACTTAAGCATTAATTGATAACGGGTACCTCAATGAATTTGAAATTTTTCTATTTTAACTTAAAAAATATTTAACTGAACAACTGAGGAATTTTTTAGGTATAGTTTTTTGTTGTAGGAAAACGTGTACAAAACGCCGTTTTGTTTCAACACACGTTCAGTGGAAACGTAGCCTTACACGCTAAAGAAAACTGCTAGATAAAACTGCTAGAGATAGAGCATAAGTCACCTCAAAATAGCTCAAATTATTTGCAATAGAGATATTAAGAATTATTTTTTGCTCTACCCCTAGCAGTTTTCTCTCACGTGTAAATATAATTTAATGAGGGTTGAATAGCTGCTATACACACACAAAATAAATCCAGGGGAACGTTTATCATAACAAGTATAAGAGGGCGGATCAATAAGTCCGTGACTTTTCGAACTTCCCTCTTAGTTATATGAAATGCAACACTGCTCCCATCAAGTACTACCTGTTAATAGACTACTGTCAAATTTTGATCAATTTCCGTTATTTACTTTGCTTTTAACAGCTGCTCAAAACACACAACTCGTGGATTTTTTTAAAAATGGAAAAAAAATGAATTTCGAGTGCTCATTAAACATTCGCCCTTATTCTAGTTGTCGACGTCGACAAAACGACGTTGTCTTGTGTCATCTTTTTAAAATTGATATTCCAGTTGTCGTTATCGACTTGTATCGATTACTGTTGACTAATATTTGGTATTCTCTAAGAAAACTTAAGCTGTTATGACACTGTATAGTTTTTGTATAGTTTCAAGATGTATTGGGAGAAAGAAACAACATTAATGTGCGAATGAAACAAATATACAATTTGTAAACAAACAGTTTTGTTTTTTTTTTAAACTGGCAGTTCCAAAAAGAAACTGACAACAAACTTATTTGCCTGTGAGAAATGTCAAGATAAAGTTCAAAATTTTCGTTTGCACTTTTGACAGATATCCCAATTTTTCGCTGATTTATCGATAACAAAAGTATTTGTTTTGACATTTACTACACTCATAAAAAAAAGTTTGTAAAGTCAGCAAAATTTTAGTCAGGAGGATGCTAGCAAAAAAGTTGCTAATGTCAGCAAAATCTTTTGCTGAAAATCAGCGAGCTGATTTTTAGCAACAAAATTTGTAGATTCAGCAAAAGTTTTGCTAACACTTAGTAGATTAGAAATAAAAAAGCGTTGGTAAAAATTAATAAATTTTTTGCTGAATTTTAGTAGACTGAAAAAAACGCAAAAAATTTGTAGAAAAATTGTAATTTAGTTAATTTATTTGCTGAAAATCATAAAACATATTTTTGTGATTCTTTTAAAAATAATTTACTATAATAACGAAATATAACAATTTTAATTTTCCCACATTGACGACATGAATTAATTTAATATCTGAAAATATATAGAAATAAATATATATAACATAACAAAAATTTTCTTTCAACTACTTACATCAATGGTTGTCTTAATGATGCTATGACGAAACTGCCGAAGATAATTCTAGAAACGAAACGAAAAAATAAACAAAACAAACGAAACGAAAAAAACAACCCTTTTTTTGCAATAAGAAAAAGAAACCATACAAATCTACCTAAGATGTGTGTTTTTGTCTTTCTCTTTACTCTGTCTACATGTCTGTATATGTTTTTTCATGGTTGATTTTTTTACTTGTCTTGTTAGAGTTGTACTTTTTAATATCATTTTCCTCTTCTCTACTACATCTTGACATGCCGCGACATCTGCTTATCAGCACAATTTTTTTTAGCAAAATTAATTAGTAAAACATTAGTATATTAGTAAAGCATTAGTATAAAACAGTTAAGTGCTGAATAAGTATAACAAAAATTTTAGCTGAAAACACGATTTTAGCAAAAATATTTGCTAAAAGATAGTATACCTGATTTACAAGACGTTTTACTAACTTTTCTACTAACTTATTTTTTTGAGTGTACAATTTGGCACTATGTGTTTGTACTCTTTACACTAGTTAAAAAATTGAGTAACAATATATTTGTACTGCTTTAATTTAGATTGTCAATACAAAAACTATACAGTGTCATACGGGCTTTAACGACGTTATTGTGTTGAGACGACTCTGATTCTGTCGTCGTCATTTTTGCTAACGGCATTTTGAAGTAAAGTGTAAAAAAAAATAAGAAATAGAAAATAATGGAAAAAATTTAAAAAATTAACATAACGAACGTGAAACAGTTTGAAAAACTTGTGGAAGAGTTGCAGAAAAATCCATCACTTGCTCGAGGATTTTGCAGGGGCACTGTTCCGAGTAATTTTAAACAACAATGGGATGAAGTAGCAAAAGTCCTCAATTCTCTTGGCCCACCAAGAAGACTTGGAGATGGGTGGCAGAAGGTAAGGAAGTCATAAACGTAAATAGGCATTATAAAAATATATATATAACTTTAAATTTATTTACAGGTTTGGCGAGACTTTAAATTTAAAGTGAAAAAGAAAATCGTAGCCAACAAAGTTGAGTGTAATGCTACTGGTGGCGGAAGATTTAAGCAGTTTACACTTAGTCCGCTGGAGGAAGATGTGGCGAATCTGCTTCAGTTTCAGAAACAGCTGAACCCTCAGGGCGCCACTCAGGGAGTACAATGCGACAACCAGGGCAATAAATTTGAAGTCCCAGAGATAGATCTTGCTTTGAATATGGAAGAAATATCTGACACTGTTGAACTTTGCGCAATGGATTTGCCAATTGACCAGGAATTACCAGAAAGTTCATCCAGACGCACCATTCAGCACTCAAAGCCTGTAAGCATTTCTCTGCGGAAAGAAAGCTCTACCCCATTGAAAAGCAAGGAAAGTTGTACTAAGGAAAACAAAAGTAATTGCAATGGCCGTCAGAAACTGCTCCAAAATCATAGCGATAAACAGGCAAGACTATTGACAGAAATTTCTAATACATTGACATCAATAAAACGTATCCTTAGAAACGGAAACAGTTACAAAAAACAATTGCTGGATATCGAGAAGAAAAAGTTAAAGTTATTGGAAGAAATAAATAAACGAGACGCAGAAAGAAGCCAAAGAGAGAAAGAAAACCATGAGAATGAGTTAAAACTAAAAAGGATTAAAAGTTGATCAAGGAAAAGGAGCTTGAACTCCTTAACAAAAAGTAACACTACACACTGCTGATGGATGTTTTAAAACAGAATTTTTACTTTTTGTTCCTTAGAATTATTATTTATTTTAGATTTTAATTTACTTTGTTATAAAAAAGATAAATAAAAAGGCT
>CM037855.1:68007436-68097572 GCA_021234595.1 Delia radicum
TAAAAATAATATTTTATTACATAGTTACAAAGGAAAAAACTTAGGTAACCTAACAAATTTGGATGTGCTTGAAAATGTAATTGAACAAAAGCTATGGCAAGTTAACAAAAACGAAAAATGTATAAATCTACATGCATTTTTGTATTAACTTATACAAAATACTTTTCAATTTGTATTTACCTAAGTACTTTTGTAAATGTGAACTGATTTTAAAAGTCTTTGAAACCAGTTCACATTTACAAAAGTTACACGCCTAAAAGATTTTCAGATACGAAGTACTAAACTTTGAAACTCTGTGCAAACACCCTGCACTAAAGCAGAGTGACCCAAATACAGGATTAAGAAGGATTAACATCTTCTTTCGTATTGCAAGATTAATACCGATGGGATTAGCAGTTTAAAACTTATTACCATTATTTTTTTCAAATACCTCACTGTGTAACGTATTTTTTTTAGTAGGTGATGCAGGCTATCCCCTTGAGCCATATCTAATGACGCCATATCGGTCTACTGTTGAAGGAAGTGCAGAGGCTATTTTTAATACAAAGCATGCTAAAGCAAGAAATATAGTAGAAAAAACAATTGGCGTGTTAAAAAAACGATTTCGCTGTCTGCTTGGAGCCCGTCAACTTCATTACACCCCTGCAAAATCAATTAAAATTGCCAATGTTTGCGCTGCACTTCACAATATGATGCAGAAATTACGCAATGTATTGAGGCATCTGAAATAAGAGAACAAATAAAACAAAGTTTTCTCTAAATTCAATTCAGCCTTTTTATTTATCTTTTTTATAACAAAGTAAATTAAAATCTAAAATAAATAATAATTCTAAGGAACAAAAAGTAAAAATTCTGTTTTAAAACATCCATCAGCAGTGTGTAGTGTTACTTTTTGTTAAGGAGTTCAAGCTTCTTTTCCTTGATCAACTTTTTAATCCTTTTTAGTTTTAACTCATTTTCATGGTTTTCTTTCTCTCTTTGACATCTTTCTGCGTCTCGTTTATTTATTTCTTCCAATAACTTTAACTTTTTCTTCTCGATATCCAGCAATTGTTTTTTGTAACTGTTTCCGTTTCTAAGGATACGTTTTATTGATGTCAATGTATTAGAAATTTCTGTCAATAGTCTTGCCTGTTCATCGCTATGATTTTGGAGCAGTTTCTGACGGCCATTGCAATTACATTTGTTTTCCTTAGTACAACTTTCCTTGCTTTTCAATGGGGTAGAGCTTTCTTTCTGCAGAGAAATGCTTACAGGCTTTGAGTGCTGAATGGTGCGTCTGGATGAACTTTCTGGTAATTCCTGGTCAATTGGCAAATCCATTGCGCAAAGTTCAACAGTGTCAGATATTTCTTCCATATTCAAAGCAAGATCTATCTCTGGGACTTCAAATTTATTGCCCTGGTTGTCGCATTGTACTCCCTGAGTGGCGCCCTGAGGGTTCAGCTGTTTCTGAAACTGAAGCAGATTCGCCACATCTTCCTCCAGCGGGCTAAGTGTAAACTGCTTAAATCTTCCGCCACCAGTAGCATTACACTCAACTTTGTTGGCTACGATTTTTCTTTTTCACTTTAAATTTAAAGTCTCGCCAAACCTGTAAATAAATTTAAAGTTATATATATATTTTTATAATGCCTATTTACGTTTATGACTTCCTTACCTTCTGCCACCCATCTCCAAGTCTTCTTGGTGGGCCAAGAGAATTGAGGACTTTTGCTACTTCATCCCATTGTTGTTTAAAATTACTCGGAACAGTGCCCCTGCAAAATCCTCGAGCAAGTGATGGATTTTTCTGCAACTCTTCCACAAGTTTTTCAAACTGTTTCACGTTCGTTATTTTAATTTTTTCAATTTTTTCCATTATTTTCTATTTCTTATTTTTTTTTACACTTTACTTCAAAATGCCGTTAGCAAAAATGACGACGACAGAATCAGAATCGTCTCAACACAATAACGTCGTTAAAGCCCGTATGACACTGTATAGTTTTTGTATTGACAATCTAAATTAAAGCAGTACAAATATATTGTTACTCAATTTTTTAACTAGTGTAAAGAGTACGAACACATAGTGCCAAATTGTAGTAAATGTCAAAACAAATACTTTTGTTATCGATAAATCAGCGAAAAATTGGGATATCTGTCAAAAGTGCAAACGAAAATTTTGAACTTTATCTTGACATTTCTCACAGGCAAATAAGTTTGTTGTCAGTTTCTTTTTGGAACTGCCAGTTTAAAAAAAAAACAAAACTGTTTGTTTACAAATTGTATATTTGTTTCATTCGCACATTAATGTTGTTTCTTTCTCCCAATACATCTTGAAACTATACAAAAACTATACAGTGTCATAACAGCTTAAGTTTTCTTAGAGAATACCAAATATTAGTCAACAGTTGTCACGAACCGTTTGTGCTTCCGAGGATTCCGGCTAGCTTTTTATGAATCTCTCAGGAGGTCCCAACCCTCTCGGTAGCACCGGGCCCGAACACAAAAATTAAATTCTCAAAAAAACTCAAAAATAAAACTCAAACACACTCAAACTTACCACAATTTTATACCACACGATGATTTAACGAGTCAGCTGTTAGACTCTTAAGTGCCCACCCAACCATGGTCGTAAGTATATTCCCAACTTCCGCATTTACGACCCCAAAATCCACCAAATCTTTCTCCTCCTTACCTTATCATCATTGCCTGTTTACCCCTTGTTAAATTAAGCCAACATGTTTCTCAATTTCAATTTTCAACTATACAAAAATATACATTTATTGAACATATTTTTATATTCTAAACAATTTAAATAAATTCTTAAACTAATTATCTAAATATCTAAATCTAAATTCCTTCGAATTTCTAAATTTCAATTTTTTCTTTGATACAAATCTATATTCCTTTTCTTTTTTCTAAGACTTATACTTCTATTACTTTTGCTTTCTAAAAAAAATATTTTTTTGTTTTTACTCTTTAAATTTTTCTATTTCATACCTTTTTTATTCTAATTTTTATTCATTTAGTTTTTAATAATTTTATTTGTAATTTTTACTAATTTTTACTAATTTTGATTTTTTTTTTTTTTTCTTTTCAGGCGCCGATACTATCAGAAAAAAATTTAGAAACTTATTTTTTTTCTTTTGTGATTTCAATTTTTATATACTCTGTTTAATTTTTTTCTAATTAATCAATTTTCTTTTCTTTTCTATGTAGGGCTCAAATCATAAAAATATCACCAATATGGGCCCCGAACACTACAAAAAAATCTACCTGAAGGAGCTCCCTAAGGATAAATATACCTCTGTCACTCTACAGACGACACTTCAAACTAACCGCCTACGATGTGAACCCTTTTATTTAATTTATCTGAAATGTATTTTTGTTAAATTTGTAATTTTGTTTAATTTTAAATGTACGTTCTTTTTCTTTAAGATTTTTTTAACCGGCCCTAAAGATTTTTTATTATGGCACTTTTTAAATAAATAAAAATTAGAGCGTAATTTCAGGCGTTAATACAAAATGAAATTATACGTATAACACTTAAATATTAACCTACACTGCACATAATCCTAACCAATAAAACTTTTAATAAAAATTACTCAACAATTTTATGATAAATTTTACTTTAACTAGCCATTAATCTTTTATACACTTTTTTTTTTTAACAAAGGGACTATTTACTTAATATTCTTTTTTTTTTTCTTTTAAATATAAATTTTGAATTTAACGGTTTTTCTTAACCTCACTTGTTTTTTTTTTCATACGAATTTGATTTACTTTAAAAAAAAATAGTTTTGGCTTTTATATATATTCCTTTTTGATTTTTTCACTTTAATAATAAATTAGCCTTGGTTTTTATTAAATATTAATTAACTTTTTTTTCAAAATTTCTCAGGCTTTTTTTTTTTTTTTTTTTAATTTCCATCCACTTTGAGGATATATGCAAACAAATAAAAGAAAGGTTTTACCTGGCTATACACTAGGAAGATTCAGGCTGATATTCGTCCAACTTGTTCTGCACTATTTACCCCTTTTGTACGGCTGTTTTATTCGGGGATTTTCAGGACTCTTCCTTTATACTGGTACCCGTCTTCCTCTCAATATTTAACACTTGTGTATGTAGCCAGCTAAATATTAAATCCTTTTACTATAACGCAAACTCTACATATTTTTCTATAAAACTTACGTTTTTACTTTTATTTTCCTATTTTCACCAACCACTCCTCCAGATCCAGATAGAAAAAAAGCTCCTTAAAATCTCTAGGCACTCACACGTTTATATTATTATATGTTCTTCACTTGTATTCCTTTTTTATTCTTTTTATAATATTAAATTTAATGCGTCACTTTTTCACTTTGCACTAGTGTACGCTTTGGCTGCCTGTTTACTAATGATTTTATTTTCCATCTGAATCTAGCTGAGTAGCCTTAAAGTTAGTTTACTATTCCAATATTTACGGGAGTTATTTATCAACTTATCCTTTATTTTCCCGTACATTTTCCCGCCTAACGTCCATCTTTTTTTTAATTTATTTTGTTTCTTATTATTTCTAGAAGCTTGTAGGCAATACAATCTCCATCTTTTTAGTATACATACCGCCTACATGCATAAGAACATATTAAATTTCCCTCCACTTTGACCATTTTGACTTTCTCCTCGAAAGATTTGTAAAATTAACTCATTTTAATGTTTTTTTTTTTATCCCTTTCCCACTTACTTTTGCCTCCAATATACTTTTTCCCTTTTCAACCAGCGCTCCTAGCCTTAAAATCGCCTCCAACTGAATTCACATCTACCAGGCGCACATGAAAAATAATTAGGTTATTTTTTCATTGATAATTTTAATTTAAAAATAATTTTTAAAAACAGATTTTAAAATTCAGCTTTTTCAATGGTTTTTACAACGCTGTGAATTTACTAGTTTGTTTACATTGGTTTTACTACTAGTTACAACTTACTATTAAATAGTACGCAAAACAACAACAATGTATTGATGTCATTCATGTACATTAATACCCCCAATGAAACAGCTGACCGCCAAATAAAAGAAAGAACAGCAAGAAGACAGAAACATCGTGGGTAAGTATTTTTTTATTTATATTTTAATTTTAATTTAATTTTAATCAAAAATTTCTTTTCTTTTCAGATTGCTTTATGATATGGACGACGGGGAAGATGTTTGGAGTTGAACCGTGCCAACCCGGTTCCTGGTTTGTATTGATGCATGTATTTTTTTATTGCATTAATTTTTCTCCTTTTTTCTTTTTTTTTTTCGTTTCAGCAGACAACAAAAAAAAGCAGTCGGGGTAAACTGTGGTGTGACTCGCCACATAACCTTAAAAGTTTACCCAAAAGCAACCGGAAGTTTGGGCTGGAGTGTGGTTCGCTCCCGGACGTGGCCCTCTTCCATAACTTTACTAATATTACTAACTTTAATTAATAGACTTGGGACACGGGCTGGAGCTAGTCACTCCTGAATATTCAGCTGACCCCTCCCATTTATAAAATAATAAAATAAAAAAAAACTAACAAAGTAGATACTAACATTTAGTTATTACTAAAAAAAATGATAAAAGAACTGGGACTCGGGTTGGAGAGTAGTTCCTCCATTTGGCGCACCCCTCCCCTTAAAAACACATGAAACGGGACTCGGTGAGTCTTAGGTCCGATCCTTGGACGTGCAGACCACCCTCCTAAGACGGTTTTTCTAAGTACCGTCCACGCCAAAAAAAATTTTTTGGCCGGAACTTGGGGGAAAAATCGTGCCAATCATAGGGATGTCAACCTCCCGCAACAAAACTCCGTTTTCTTCGAGTGGACGTAGTAGGGAACGGTGTGCGGACAAGGTTGATAGAATTTTTTTACAAACGCTCAACGTGGGGAACTCCTACACCCTGAGACGAGTCTCAACACTTGCTAGGATCTAGCCGGGCACTAAAACTTGGATTACCAGGTAAGTTTAAATAAAATTTAACAACGTGGGGAACTCTCACACCCTGAAAAGAGTCTCGCCGGGCAAAAATTATAACTTTATTCTATCTTTTAGGAAACCTTGGACTTGCTTATTACCATCACTGGAAAACTTATAAATCTTCTCATTTTTGCTAGCCGGAAATCCTCATCTTTATCATCTACGAACAACGGCCTACTCCTGCATCTTTCTCAGGTAAGAAAAAAACATAGCGGCTTCCCCTTTTTTTTTTTAAATTTTCAAGATCTAATCCAAATTCGTGTAACTGGTTCTTGACCAGTTGGGCACTTAACGTGCTAAAATTAAAATCGAACGCCCACAAAGCTTCTTTGAGGCTAAATTTATCACAATTTTTCAAATCAATAAATTTTTTAAATCAATAACTTTTAGCTTTTTTATTGATAATTTTCACGTTTTAAATGTTTTGGCCTAATATATAAAACAAAATAGAACACTTGTACCCATAAGCATCTTCAATTTAAACAAATTTTTAAAATTCTTGAGTTCTTGGGTTGCCAAAACTGTATAAAAAAAACGAAAACGTCTTTAATATTCTTATTTTAACTTTAAACTTTTTTTAGGAATATTAAATTACATTAACATATTAAAATCTATATTTTATATTTCAGATCTCAAAATTTTTATACGGGTAACGCCTCTATTTTCCTCCTTCTTGGGAATTCTGCTGTTCGTAAAAAACTGATTTCATCTCTATAGTACTTTTACATATAAAAGACTTAGAGATTTCTAGATATGGTTCTCAGCTTGAATTTGCGAATCCCTTAAGGACATTTAATCAACTCATTTTACCAGCTTAATTACGGGAAGTATACCTCTAATTATCCTATCATATAAGTATTTACTTTGTGAAATCCTTTTTCATTTCCTTTCAGATTTTTCAAAACAATCCGTACTACAAATGTTCATTGGGACACGAAAATTAATCGAATGTGTCAATGTGTTTAAAAATCACATTGCACCAACAAACAAAAATGAATGTGTATAAAAAAAAAGGACATCACAGTTCCAGTTAACATATATATCACAGGTTTATATCACTGGCCTTCCTAAAAACTATCAATGCGGTTTCCTAAATATATTATTGCACGTGAGTTGGTAACTAAATTTAATATTTTTAGAATCATAATGTATAATTATCGCTTTTCAAATTCTAAATCAGGTACTTTGGTAAATTCTATCACAGATATAAAAAAACTTAAATTGTTTAATTGATTCTAAACACAAAATTAGGACAAAACTATAAAAATGTTTGATTGTAAAATCTAAATAATAATTTTTTACTAAAATAAATTTTCTTATGTCCTAATATTGCACTTTTCCTTTGAGTAAAACTCAAAAATTTTATAAATTTTCAAAAACAATTTAAACTTTTATATCTTTTACGTGATAAATGCCTATACTTTTACCCTGCAAAGATTCTAGCTCATACATATTATTGCCTATCGGTTTAACAACTCGGCATTTTAAAAACTTTTTACAAAATTTCGCACTTTTGCTCTTTTCAAAGTTACTTAAAACGGTATTTCGGCGATAAACTTCCTGTCCCGGTTTAAAAGTAACAACGCGGGCTCTTTTGTTATACCTTTTCTGCGCTCTTTTCATATGCTTTTCGCATATTTTCTTTTATTTCCTCGCGAATACTTTCCATTTTGTCACTTTTATTTGCATTTAAAATCTGGTGATCGGTAAGCGACTGGAGTTTGCGGCTTAATTTATAGTCTGCTCCACTTGAGTACATGTGAAAACCAAATAAGGCAAAAACGGGGTAAAACCTGTAGCAGTATGTATCGAAGTCCTCAACGCACATTCGACTTCAGATAAATACAGATCCCAGTCCCTATGATCTTCTTTTAAATATGCTCTTATGGCAGCTAATATTAACTGATTAACCCTTTCAGACGCGTTACTACTCGGTGAATATACAGCGGTTTTCATGTGTTGAATTTTATACGTTTCCATTAAATTTTCAAAACTTTTTGAAATGAATTGAGAACCGTTATCGCTATGGATAATTTCGGGCACGCCAAATTTATGGAATATCTCTTTAACAAGGAATTCAATTACGTTGCCCGTGGTGGCCTCTTTCATTGCTTTTAAAAATTTGAATTTAGTAAAGTGGTCAACTACTATAAAAATATAACAATTGCCACTTTTTGACCGTGGATATTTCCCCAAAAAGTCAATGTATAATTTTTGAAATGGTCGATCGGTTACCACTTGATTACCTATACCAGGTCTTAGAATTTGATTAGCCGGTTTAGTTTCTCGGCAAGTTTGGCAATTTTTAATAAACAATTTTACCTGTGTAGACATTTTTGGCCAATAGAAAAATCGTCTTAGCCTTTCAAGTGTTTTCGCCACTCCACCATGTGCTGTTGTCAATGTAGAGTGGGCTTTTTCGATCACTGGTTGTGTTATAGTTGCTGGAATCCACAACTTCCATTTGCTTTCATCATGTTCATTCTGTTCAAAAGACATTTTCTTAAAAATCATACCATTTTCAACTTTTAAATCTGGTAATAATTCTTTATTTTGCTCAATATTATTTTTTAGGTCACAATATTCTTCGGATTCAAATTCTGTGGTTTCGAAATCAAATAAATCATCTTGGCAGATTTCTTCAACTTCGGCTTCTAGGGGCACTCTCGACAGCATATCGGCAACAATGTTTTCTGAGCCTTTACGGTGTTGTATGTCGAAATCAAAAGCTTGCAGTTGAAGTGACCAACGAGCGAGTCTACCGCTTAAGTCTTTTAAAGACATCAGCCATTTAAGACTGGCGTGGTCTGTCACGATGGTAAACGGCATCATTTCGACATATGGACGAAACTTTTTAACTGCCATTACAGCAGCTAAACATTCTTTTTCTGTAACGCTGTAATTTTTTTGACATGCGTTCAGTTTTTGCGAGTAAAACGCTATTGGATGCTCTTCCTTTTGGCCGTTAAGTTGATATAAAACTGCACCAATACCATGATCACTAGCGTCACATTGGATCCAGAATCTTTTAGAAAAATCGGCATGACGAAGTACTGGAGCAGAGGTTAGTGCTTTTTTTAAATTTTCGAAAGCTGTTATTGCTTCAGGAGTCATATTAAACTTTTTTGCTTTTTTCAGGGTATCTGTCAGTGGAGCAGAAATCGCAGCAAAATCCTTAATAAAGCGGCGATACCAGCCGGCTGTTCCCATGAAACTTCGAACTTCACGTGTTGTTTTCGGAATTTTTATGGCTCGTATAGCTGCTATTTTGTCGGGATCAGTTCATGAGCATTCCTCCACCGATTATAAACCCCAGATATTTTAACGTTTGAAAACAAAATTGTGATTTTTGAAGACCGATGGTTAAATGGCGTTTCGTAGACACTGGGCTACCTCTTTTAACAGTTCTAAATGCTTTTCAAAACTTTCGGAAATCACCAATAAGTCGTCAAGGTATATGAAGACATTTTCTTAAGTCTTTGAGGAATTACCTTATCCATCAGTCTGCATAATCTTTGGGCCGCGTTGCAGAGACCGAAAGGCATAACGCGAAACTGATAGAGCGGGCGACCTGCGACGGTGAACGCGGTGTATGGTTTACTGTCTTCATCTAATTCTATCTGCCAGAAAGCAAACTTTAAGTGGGTAAGCATCTTTAACTGTAACTTTGTTTAGCTTTCTTGCATCAAGACAAAATCTATTTTTGCCGGGTTTTCGAACTACCGTCGTCCGATTACTCCACGGACTCTCACTCTCTTCTATGACCTTTAATTCTAACATTGTATCAATCTCTCTGTAAACAATTTCCTGTACCGCCGGAGAAATTGGGTAATGCCGATCCTTAACTGGTTCTGTACCTTCAAATAATTTAATGGTGTGCTTTTCTAAATTGGTACAACCTAAACCTTCTTTCTCGAACGCCGGAAACGTTTCAATAATTTTATCTAGTTTCCTTTGTTGTTCAACAGATAACTTATGCGGATCACATTTATGATTTTCGACTTTAAAAGTCTCCTGTAAATTTTGAACGTTCAGTTCATCTAATGGAAAAATCTCTGGGGCTAATTGAAAAACCTTCCAGAAATCTACACCTAGATAAGCAACTTGCTGTAAATCTGGACATAAATAAAAAAACAATATTTTTGATTTTATCTTTAAACTTAACTTCTAATTTAGTTTTACCTAATAATCTATGTTCTTTTCCGCCAGCTGTTGATACTACAGAAAATATTGGCTTAAAACTAATGCCTAACTTTTCTATAAACTCTCTACAATTTTTACCTAGCAAACTAACCGAAGCACCGGTATCTAAAAGGCCTCTAATATCGCAATTTTCGATTTTAATATCCGCGAAAGCTCTAGGGTCAGATTTACTATCAGCTGTTCTGATCGCCTCTACAATTAACTTCATAGTATTTTTCTTTCCGCAAATTTTCTTCTTAATTTTAGTATTCGGTTTGATATTGGTCTTTTACAATCTATGGCTTCGTTAAAAATTCTATTTCGAACTTTTTCGTAATTTGTTTTTTCTTTCTTCCAAAGAGTATTTATGTTTTAGTTCAGGAATAAATTTATTAAATTTTTTTACTTCTTTTATTAATTTCTAATCGTTTTTCCTTTTGCCTGTATTACAGATTCACCTGCGGGTTTTCCTTGGCACGATGGTACCCCGCTACTACCTCGCTCCTCCGAAAATTTTTTTTTTTGCAGTCGGCACAGTTTGGTGATATAGTATCAGGTTTACCACACCTGTAGCAAAATTTGGCTCGTTCAGAAGAGGGGCAATCCATAAAGACGTGGCCATTTTCGCGGCAATTCCTGCAAATAAGTGGATTTTTATTTGGCTGATTTACCCTTATTGCAGCTACTTCCTCATAATGCTCGCATTCAGTTGGAGCTGGTAAGGTTCTAACGGATTCTCAAAAATTTCATTTACTTGCCTAGCATATCTATTGGCATTTACTGGTGGCTGTGGCCTCGAATCTTTTCTAAGAAAAGTCTTTTCAGCCTCTACACACTCTACTCGCAATTGTTCAACTGATGAAACTACCATACGGTAAACTATACGACCTATATTTTCTCTTAATTAACGCCGGAAACGTTTCAATAATTTTATCTAGTTTCCTTTGTTGTTCAACAGATAACTTATGCGGATCACATTTATGATTTTCGACTTTAAAAGTCTCCTGTAAATTTTGAACGTTCAGTTCATCTAATGGAAAAATCTCTGGGGCTAATTGAAAAACCTTCCAGAAATCTACACCTAGATAAGCAACTTGCTGTAAATCTGGACATAAATAAAAAACAATATTTTTGATTTTATCTTTAAACTTAACTTCTAATTTAGTTTTTACCTAATAATCTATGTTCTTTTCCGCCAGCTGTTTGATACTACAGAAAATATTGGCTTAAAACTAATGCCTAACTTTTCTATAAACTCTCTACAATTTTTACCTAGCAAACTAACCGAAGCACCGGTATCTAAAAGGCCTCTAATATCGCAATTTTCGATTTTAATATCCGCGAAAGCTCTAGGGTCAGATTACTATCAGCTGTTCTGATCGCCTCTACAATTAACTTCATAGTATTTTTCTTTTCCGCAAATTTTCTTCTTAATTTTAGTATTCGGTTTGATATTGGTCTTTTACAATCTATGGCTTCGTTAAAAATTCTATTTCGAACTTTTTCGTAATTTGTTTTTCTTTCTTCCAAAGAGTATTTATGTTTTAGTTCAGGAATAAATTTATTAAATTTTTTTACTTCTTTTATTAAATTTCTAATCGTTTTTCCTTTTGCCTGTATTACAGATTCACCTGCGGGTTTTCCTTGGCACGATGGTACCCCGCTACTACCTCGCTCCTCCGAAAATTTTTATTTTTGCAGTCGGCACAGTTTGGTGATATAGTATCAGGTTTTACCACACCTGTAGCAAAATTTGGCTCGTTCAGAAGAGGGGCAATCCATAAAGACGTGGCCATTTTCGCGGCAATTCCTGCAAATAAGTGGATTTTTATTTGGCTGATTTACCCTTATTGCAGCTACTTCCTCATAATGCTCGCATTCAGTTGGAGCTGGTAAAGGTTCTAACGGATTCTCAAAAATTTCATTTACTTGCCTAGCATATCTATTGGCATTTACTGGTGGCTGTGGCCTCGAATCTTTTCTAAGAAAAGTCTTTTCAGCCTCTACACACTCTACTCGCAATTGTTCAACTGATGAAACTACCATACGGTAAACTATACGACCTATATTTTCTCTTAAATTGCGCTTAACCATTTTTATCATTTCAGCTTCGGGCATAGAAATGTCTAACCGAGATCGCAATTGATTCATGGTGAAGAAAAACGAGTCTATCGACTCTCCTGGCTGCTGTTTCCTCTCTACCATATCTCTCATCAACTCAAAACTTGATCTGGTTGATTGGTATTGCTGTAGTAAAGCAGTTTTCAAAGTGTACCATTCGGATATATAATTTGTACACACAAAGAGCCAGTACCACTTTTCTGCAATCTCTTTGACTAAAAGATAAAAATTATCAAGAAGATCTTTTTCCGTCATCCCATACTGGTTTCTAAGACGTTCTACTCGAAAAACAAAGTCTTCTACGGGCATTTTATTGTTGTCGCCATCAAATTGAAGACCCCATTTGTCGATGCGTATGCTCACACTTCTATTTGCAGCGAAATCGTTGAAAGATGAAGCTCTTGACATCTGAGCTGGCTGAATCCCCGACATATCCATCTGTTGTCGAAAATCGGTTCGCCTGTTCAAATTGGGTAAGTCATTTTCAATACTCTTCTACTTTCCTGCTGAGTTTTCTGAACTACGATGCTCAATCTATTAACTGTAGCAGTTAATTCAGCCATGGTCCTCTTCATGTCATCCATTTGGTAACCAACTCCTTTTACGGAATCTTCTAAAAGATCTAAACTCTTGCTATGTTGCTGTTGTTGTGGTCTTTGTTCTTGATGTTGTCTACTGGTCCCTTGGGCTCCTAAATCATTCTGCGATGCAGAGTTTTCCTGCCGAGCATTTCGGGTATTAGACATTATTGTTTTTGACAAATCTGTTATTTGAGGGACGTTATTCGCGTTACGTGTCGCTTTAGGAGGTCTTCCTACTTTTGCCTTAGGTCTAGGGGTGTTTGGCTTCAAAACTTTATATGAGATCTGTGGTGTTGACCGATTCAAATTAAATTGTACTGCCCTAGTTCTCTTTCTTGCCCTAGTAGACGGCATAGGCTGATCCCTATTTTACTCCCATAAAATCAATTTCAAAATTTTAATACAAAATTTTGCCGCAAATATTGGAAAGAAACTCTAAAAAATGATTAAATTAAAAATCCCAAATTGGATCAAAATCTAAAATAAAAAAAACTATTTGAAAAGAAAAAAGTTCGCTGATTTTTCTCAAAACTCTGAACCAAAAATTTTCCTTAGAATTTTAACGCTTCAGAACCTAAAATTTTCATAAAAAAAATGCTTACTTTTTTACAAAAAAAATTTTTAAAAAATGTTAAAAGAATTCAACTAGATTTTTATAATATTTTAATGACTTCAAAACTCAAAATTTCAAAAATACTTCTCTAAAATTCAAAATACCTAATACTAAAAGAAAATATACCTAAATTTTCCAAACTTAATATAATACTTAATTATCTCAAATTTTATTTTTAAAATGTGAAATAATTTATAATAAATTTTAAAAATTATGTTATTTTTCAGAATATAAAAATGTTTATACAACAAATTCTCACATATGGGTTTGGCAATGATGATTTGGCTTGGAGGTTAAGGTGGTTAATTTAAAAAAAATCTTCGTGTGGCACTCAGTCAAATTTACTAAAAAAAAAAAGGTGAATTATAGTAGTGTGTCTTATCGTACATCAACTTTTCTGACTAATCTTAGAAAGCGAGCTACGACAAGTGTTCAAACTTGTGATAATTGAGTTACCCTAATATTAATTTTTATTTTGTGAGCCACCTTAATGCTAAGTGTTTCAGATTACACATTATGTGAATAAAATTGTCACATGAATATCAGGTGGCATTAAATGCATTCTTTCAACCATTGGTTGGGAAGGCGTAAATTTTATACACCAATTTTAAACCAAATAGTGGTAACTCAGCAAGTTTTAGCATTCTCGACTCTTATTGGCTAAAAAGCCATAAATTTTAAGTTAATAGAATTAAGTAAAATAAACAGTAATTTTAGTATAAATAATCGAATAAAATTCATTAATGTTGTCAGTAATAAAAAGAACATTCTTTAATTTATTGATCACCGAACTCCAAGTTACAAGTGCTTGAAGTTCATCTACAACAGAGAAAGAAAAACTAGCACAGTTCTAATTTATGTGTTAGAACTGAATTTGCTAAATATCTCTTAACATTTTGGTGACCCCGACGTTTTTTGGTAATTTTGAGTTTCCCCCCACCAGCGGTAAGGGACTCGGAACATCCTAAAAACACGTTAAACACGCAACTTGCTGATAATCAGCCAACGGTTTTTTTTGCCAACGGTTTTTGTTTTTTGTAATTTTGAGTTTCCCCCCACCAGCGGTAAGGGACTCGAAACATTCTAAAGGCCGTCTCAACACACAACATTCGGATCATCAGCATTTTGAGGTTTCCATCCAGCGCCCAATTTCCTTCCCCTAAATACAGTAGTTGATATTGTATTAATGACAACAATGGAAAAACTATTAGAACTTCAAAATGAAACCGGCGAAGTTATCCAGAAAATCATCAGAAACTTCAAAAAGGATTCACCAGACAGGAAAGCAACATCAGCCTATTTCGAGGAACGGTTGCAGCGTCTACTGGAGTCTTGGGAACAGTTTCAAGAAACAGATTCAGAAATACGGGATAAATGCGATGAACCATTGAAACTGGATTATTTTTCGAAAGGCTACTATGACAAAATCAGTAACATAGCAAAGCAGCACATGGAACTGTTCAGCAATGAAGCTAATCGTCTAAAACTGCTTGATGACGACCATCACGAGGATTCTACAGACCTCAGCGGAGCTTCAAACACACACAATAATACACATGTTCATAAAGATTGCAATAACACGTCTGGTACCATCCGAAGGTTAATGGCTCGGTTAACAGCTCTTAAACGGCTATTAAATGGACTAGATATTACGGAAGATCAACCAAAACAATATTTCGAACTAAATATAAGCACCATTAAGAAGCTATGGGAACAAATTGAAACGCTACATGATGAAGCTCATGATCAATTGACAAACCCAGCCGCATATGGCCTAGACCAGAATGAATACAACGCCGTATATGACTCAATGCATCAAATCTTGTGAGGCTTTCGGTGGAAGCAGACAAACTTCAGCACGAAGATAGGCGCAGGCAAACCAAAACTCCAGAATCAATAAATAATAATAATGGTTTAAATGGGAACTCATTACAGCTGCCAAAATTGACCATACCCCAATTCAATGGAGATTATCTGAAATGGCGTCAGTTCCATGATTTGTTCTCCGCAATGGTAGACAGACAACCAATTCCAGCCATTCAAAAAATGTGGTACCTAAAAAACAATTTGTCCGGGGAAGCTGAACACTTAATAAGCCAGTTTTCTCTGTCAGAAACAAATTACGGCACCGCCTGGCAAACGCTACAAGATCGTTACAACAATAAAAGAATTCTTGTGGCAAATCTGGTAGAAAAATTAGTTAATCAACCTTCTGTGACGTCATCAGCGCCATCAATTAAGGCCCTTCATGACACCACCAGGGAGTGTTTATTGGCCTTAAATAATTTAGGAATTGAAACAACATCATGGGATGCAATTCTTATTCAACTATTGATGAAGAAACTTGACAGGAATACCCACATCAGGTACATCCAGTCATTGACCAACCCGAAGGACGTACCGAGGATTGGTGAGTTTTTATCATTTTTGGAACTCCAGTTCCAATCGATGGAAGCAATTGGTCAAAAAGAGAAATCAGCACACAAGGCTGTTTCATCAGTTGCAACATCCAACGAAAAACACAATGAAACATGTAAGTTATGCAACATGAGCAACCACAAGCTTTTCCACTGCCAGAAATTTCAACAACTTTCAGAAGCAGAACGGCTGCACTGGGTGCAACAACAAAAACTATGTGTGAATTGTTTCAGATCTGATCATAAGGCGAAAACATGCACTTTAGGTAGCTGTAAAAAATGCGCAAAACCGCATAACACATTGCTACATTTACCACAACAAAATAGCTCCCAAAAGAAAAAATCACCCCAAGCAACGAACAGCGTTTCATCTACTTCGAATGCAGTAACAAGCACAACGGCAGCATCAAGTGACGCTGCGGGCCGCCAGGGTTCTGTCTTATTAGCGACAGCGAGAGTTGTAATAACGGCTCCAAATGGTGTCTCCGGTGAGTTCCGGGCAGTGTTAGACTCAGGCTCACAGGTGAATCTAGTTTCTGAACGTCTCATCAATAAATTAGCAATCTCACCAACAGAAGCTTCGCTATGCATAAACGGTGTTGGAAAACTCCAAAAACGATCATCGCATAGAGTTAATGTCATCATGAAGTCCCGAAACAGCAGTTTGCAACCAACTTGGAAGCATATATACTTCCAACTATCATCCCACCACAACCAAGTCAACAGATTGAAATTTCGTCCTGGGTCATTCCTAACCATATCCAATTGGCAGATCCCCACTTCAACAAACCAGGAAAAATCGACATTCTACTCGGCGGCGAATTCTTCTATAACATATTACAAAATGACACAATTAAACTCGCTGAAGATCTCCCAATCCTCCGAAATACGTCACTTGGTTGGATTGTGGGTGGACCTATCAAAAGGAACTCGGTCTCCAGCAACTCATGTACATTAACATGTGCAATATTTAACAAGGCTACATCATTGGAAGAAACGATTAGAACAACTATGGAAATTAGATGAGGTAGAATTAGCTGAAAAATGCCTTTCTCCTGCAGAAAAACAGTGTGAGGCACACTTTGCTCAACATGTACACACCAACAGCGATGGGCGCTTCATAGTCAATCTTCCGTTTCGAGAAAATCCAGAAGCCTTGGGGGAATCACACACAATGGCATTCAACAGATTTTTAAGCCTTGAGAGCAGACTTCTGAAAAATAAGGCCATCCAAAGCCAGTATATAGAATTCATGCAACAATATGAACAACTAGGACACATGCACAAGGTGGATATCAACACCATGTGCGGTCCTAATATTTTATACCCCACCACAGCATACTTAAACCAGAAAGCTCCACAACGAAACTCAGAGTGGTTTTTGATGCGTCTGCAAAAACAACATCAGGATATTCCTTAAATGACTTGATGTACAATGGGCCAACTGTTCAAGGTGAACTATTTTCAATCCTATTACGTTTTCGACAACCAAGATTTGTTTTCACTACAGACATCGAGAAGATGTACAGGCAAATTTTGATTCATCAGGACGACCAACAATATCAGTTGATTATTTGGCGAGAAAATCCGTCGTTACCCATCCAATACTACAAACTCAACACTGTAACATATGGTACACGGGCGGCTCCATATCTTGCCACAAGATGTCTACAGAAAATTGCTGATGAAAATGCAGCACTTTATCCAGAGGGCTCTCAAATGCTTAAACACAACTTTACGTTGATGATGGTCTTGGTGGTGCGGATAGCCTCAACACTGCAATTGCAACACAGGATCAACTGATTACTATCTTGAAAAGGCATGGTTTCAACTTAAGGAAATGGTGTGCCAACCACCCAAAACTACTTAACAGTATTCCAATCGGTGATCAAGAAGTCGATCTGGACTTCAACAGTAACAACGATAATACAGTTAAAACATTAGGACTACTATGGTTACCTAAAACTGACCAATTTTGTGTCAAGGTCAAACTTGATACACTTCAGATTGTGTCAAAACGGTCGGCAACTTCGGACATCGCAAAATTATTTGATCCTCTCGGACTCGTTGCACCTGTGGTTATCCGAGCGAAAATGTTTATCCAACAATTATGGCAACATAAATTAGACTGGGATGAGCCATTGCCTGAAGAACTAAGGGCAATTTGGGTTAAATTCAGAAACGAGTTAGACAAGTTAAACAATTTGAGGATTTCACGACACATTTTTAAAGGGCAGCTTCCAACAAACACTCAGCTACATATATTTGCTGATGCATCTGAGAAGGCCTTTGGTGCCGTTGCTTACATCCGTGCAAGGCTTAAAGAGGGAAGCATAGTTGTACAACTACTTTGTGCAAAAACTCGAGTGGCTCCATTAAAGCAACAAACTCTACCACGCCTAGAGTTATGTGCGGCACTTCTGGCTGCCCAACTTGCACAAAGAATCAGGACTGATCTCCAAGTAAAAATCAACCTGTTTTTCTATGGTCGGATTCTGAAATAGTGTTGTCTTGGATAAATGCCCAATCGTCTATGTACCACACTTTTGTAGCTAATCGAGTGGCTAAGATTCAATCATTAACACTGCCCGAACAATGGCGCCATGTCGGGTCAAAAGACAATCCGGCTGACATATTATCCAGGGGATTACCAGCGCATAAACTGCCTGACTGTAATTTATGGTTTTATGGACCTCTATTTCTACATGGACGAGAAGAACTATGGCCACCTAGATTTTCAAGGACGTTACAAATTGAAGACAACATCGAGAAAAAGAAACTGTGCACCATTTTGGCAGTAACTGTTTCCAGCAATCTTGAATTTGTATACAAAATCAATCACAAAAACTCATTCAGGACTCTGCAAAGGGTTATTGGATATACCCTCAGATTCATAAGGAACGCAAGAATATCAAAGCAGCTTCGTCCTACACATAAATCACTATCACCTGATGAACTGAACAAGGCACTATCCGTAATCGTAAAAACCATTCAGGCTTCCGATTTCTCACAAGAGATAAAACAAATTCGCAACTGCAACGAAGTTGGAAAGAACAGCTCTATTAGCAGTTTGTCCCCATTTCTTGACGACCAATCCATTATTCGTGTTGGGGGTAGACTAGAGGCCTCAGCACTACAGTATGAGGCAAAACACCCAATGGTACTTCCATATAACGATCCTATCGTCAAACTACTATTCGTGATGTATCATAAGGAAAATAAACACTGTGGACCTCAGGCGTTACTGAATACCTTGAGACAACAATTTTGGCCCGTTAAAGGAAAAATAACAGCAAGATCAACTATACAAAAATGCATTCAATGTACCAAGGCACGACCGCAATTGTGCCAGCAGATTATGGGTAATCTTCCAAGGACTCGAGTTACTCCAGCACGACCATTCATCAACACTGGTGTAGACTACTGCGGTCCATTTTGGATACACCATAAAGTCAGAGGTAAAAACCAACAAAAGCTTATATCGCTGTCTTCTGCTGTTTTGCAACAAAGGCCGTTCATCTCGAACTAGTGTCAGACTTATCAACAGAAGCATTTATCGGCGCATTGAAAAGGTTTATTGGTCGGCGAGGTCGTTGTCAGAACATATACTCTGACAATGCAACCAATTTCGTAGGAGCCAAAAATCAGCTATCGGAACTAGTCGACAGCATTTATTCCGAAAAGGCACAGGAAACAATAATGACTACATCCAGCTCGAAAGGAATACATTTTCACTTTATTCCACCAAGAGCACCACATTTTGGAGGATTATGGGAAGCAGCTGTGAAATCTGCGAAGCATCTCCTTCAGCGCAGTGTGGCAACGGCATCCTTAACTCATGAGGAATTAGAGACGGTCATCGTGGAAATCGAGGCAATACTTAATTCACGGCCATTGGCACCCATTTCAAACGATCCAAATAGTCTTGAAGCCCTAACCCCTGGACATTTCCTGATTGGAGAGGCACTCACGTCGCAAGTAGACAGCAGAGCTTCCGCAGCAAAGTTGTCAGGATTATCTCACTGGAAATTGGTGACTCATTTAAGACAAGAATTCTGGAGAAGATGGTCCACAGAATACCTGACCGAACTGCAGCAACGTTACAAGTGGAAGAGCCAATTCATTAACCTTAAAATTGGAGACATGGTTATCATCAAAGAAGATAATTTACCTGTCATGAAGTGGCCGTTGGGGAGAATCGTAGAAGTATTCCCTGGTGATGACGGCGCCATCAGAGTTGCTGAAATAAGAACGGCTAGTGGAGTGTTCAAGCGTCCAATTCAACGACTCGCTCTACTACCAATCGATATAGAATCAGAATCTTTGGACACTGTTGAGAATAATGAGGAAGCCAAGGTCCAAGTGCCTGAGACCACTGAAGAACCTAGGGCCAAGAGAAAAAAAACGCTGTCATCCCATCTCAGTCTAGCGTTGCTTATCATAGTTTTGCTGTTGCCAATAACATGTGGAACTCCGGTGAAAAATAAAAAATTTGGATCAAAAATAGGAATTCATTTTGAACAAGTTGGGACAGCAGCAATTTCAACAACCGAATGGAATATATTTGTATATTATGATCTGAATGCTTACTGGGCTGAAACATCAATTTTGACTAACGGAACAAAATCGCTACAGAAGATTTGTGAAATGATAAAATTAAAAGAATCATGTCTCAGTATCATCGATCACTTCAAACAAATGGAAGGCGACTTACAGCTGGAAAATCAACTACTACGGAGCAAAAGAGGAGCCCTAAATATCGTAGGAACTATTGCGCACTCATTATTTGGCATATTGGATTCAGAATATGCTGACCAGATATCTGATACGATCCAACAAGTGAATGAAAATGAGTCATATTTGTTGAAGTTGCTTAAAAATCAAACATCAGTTGTGGATTCGACTCTAAATGTCATACAAAACGGCCAAATAGCGACCAGGGCAAGATTTGAACAGTTGGAGCAAACAATCAAACCCTTTCGGACGAAATGGAACACATCAATAACGTGTTATTCCAAGTACACCTCACTCAACTATTTAATTCTGGAGTCCTGGACTTAACCACAATTGCAAACAACGTCCAAAAAATACAAGCTTCAATTATCAACAGTCTCATTGACACCCGTCATGGAAAAATCAGTCCGCTGTTATTAACTCCAGATCAATTACAGAATGAAGTGAATCAAATTAAGCTTCATTCACCAAACTCAGTAATCCTCCCTGTGGATGACAAAGATGATATATTACAATTATTCAGACTAATGAAGGTACGAGGTAGACTTACGCAACGTCATGTAGTGTTCAAGGTAACTTTACCGTTAATTGAACGTGAACCATTTAAACTAGTACATTTGATTCCTGTGCCTAACATTATCAACAAGACCTTGGTAGCCATCAAGCCATGTTCAAGATTCCTAGGTATAAGCGCATCCCATAAACAATACGCAATTTTCACACAGGCGGAGTTGAACTCATGCGACATAACTAAACCCGGTGTGTTCTTGTTTTCCAACGTTCAAATCCGATACACCTACGGGTCAGAGAGGTGTGGGTGTGAAATAAACTTGTACAACAACAAAACATCACCAACCTGCATACTCGAAACCACTACTACAAAATGGTTCCCACTCATCAGCAGAAATCAATGGATCTACGCATCATCATCATCACGGGCCACTGCAGTTTGTGATAAAGAAATCATAAATATCTCGTTAAAAGGATCGGGGTTGCTGGCGCTTGATCCAGGATGTATTCTTAAAAATGAATTTATCACCATGACTGGACAACAAACTGTATCAAGCACATTAGAATCATCATTCACAAGCCTTGGAAAAATCTTTGACCTAGCGGGATACGAGAATGTCACACACCTAATAAACCACAATCGATCTACAAACTTGAATAATGCGTTTGCCAAAAACATTGATGAACTAACAATCTTGCATCAATCATTGAAGGAACAAGAAATCATGGACCTACCAAACAAATTGAGGTCCCATCAACTGCACAGCCATACGATTGGGTACCTAGCACTCACAGTCAGTTTGGTAGCACTCATAATTCTGCTAACTAGATACGTAACATGCAAAGACAAACGGGAACCGCCTATTGAAGGTGTCACGGAGACCATCGAATTTCCATCATGTGGATCAACCACTAACAACCCAACACCGTCACCAGCGCCACGCAGATTCACAGTGAATACCTAGCTGGCATATAACAACATTGTTGAACGTCCGTTCAACGCGGGGGAGAATGTTCAAACTTGTGATAATTGAGTTACCCTAATATTAATTTTTATTTTGTGAGCCACCTTAATGCTAAGTGTTTCAGATTACACATTATGTGAATAAAATTGTCACATGAATATCAGGTGGCATTAAATGCATTCTTTCAACCATTGGTTGGGAAGGCGTAAATTTTATACACCAATTTTAAACCAAATAGTGGTAACTCAGCAAGTTTTAGCATTCTCGACTCTTATTGGCTAAAAAGCCATAAATTTTAAGTTAATAGAATTAAGTAAAATAAACAGTAATTTTAGTATAAATAATCGAATAAAATTCATTAATGTTGTCAGTAATAAAAAGAACATTCTTTAATTTATTGATCACCGAACTCCAAGTTACAAGTGCTTGAAGTTCATCTACAACAGAGAAAGAAAAACTAGCACAGTTCTAATTTATGTGTTAGAACTGAATTTGCTAAATATCTCTTAACAACAAGGTTTAAGTAACATCCGGTACATCTTACCTCGTGATCATACTTCACACGAGAGGCTATCGAATTCCTACTAAACTTTCTACACTACTCAATGAAAAAAAAATCTGGCTGAAACTACAAAAACTATTAAAACAAACGGATATGAATAACAATACAATTAAAAGAATTATTTTTTTATCTTCTAAGTTATTGCTACTCATCCCGGAAAGAACTGGTCGAATACATCGCTTAGACTGAAATCCCAAAACCTTCGTTCCTGTACTACACTATCAAGACTATTCTCCTTTAGCGGCTACAAAAACTACACTTCTGGTACATAGTTTCACGACTTTTCGTTGGGCTATATAAAAAAAAATCTATTTGGTTATTGCTACATGTTTTGATGACACTACATGTAATTTTCATTCTAGTTTGGGACACCCCAATTTACAAAAAGGTTTCCTAAACTATTCATTCCTATTGGGCGCCATTTATGTCACGAACCGTTTGTGCTTCCGAGGATTCCGGCTAGCTTTTTATGAATCTCTCAGGAGGTCCCAACCCTCTCGGTAGCACCGGGCCCGAACACAAAATTAAATTCTCAAAAAAACTCAAAAATAAAACTCAAACACACTCAAACTTACCACAATTTTATACCACACGATGATTTAACGAGTCAGCTGTTAGACTCTTAAGTGCCCACCCAACCATGGTCGTAAGTATATTCCCAACTTCCGCATTTACGACCCCAAAATCCACCAAATCTTTCTCCTCCTTACCTTATCATCATTGCCTGTTTACCCCTTGTTAAATTAAGCCAACATGTTTCTCAATTTCAATTTTCAACTGTACAAAAATATACATTTATTGAACATATTTTTATATTCTAAACAATTTAAATAAATTCTTAAACTAATTATCTAAATATCTAATTCTTTCGAATTTCTAAATTTCAATTTTTTCTTTGATACAAATCTATATTCCTTTTCTTTTTTCTAAGACTTATACTTCTATTACTTTTGCTTTCTAAAAAAAATATTTTTTTGTTTTTACTCTTTAAATTTTTCTATTTCATACCTTTTTTATTCTAATTTTTATTCATTTAGTTTTTAATAATTTTATTTGTAATTTTTACTAATTTTGATTTTTTTTTTTTTTCTTTTCAGGCGCCGATACTATCAGAAAAAAATTTAGAAACTTATTTTTTTTCTTTTGTGATTTCAATTTTTATATACTCTGTTTAATTTTTTTCTAATTAATCAATTTTCTTTTCTTTTCTATGTAGGGCTCAAATCATAAAATATCACCAATATGGGCCCCGAACACTACAAAAAAATCTACCTGAAGGAGCTCCCTAAGGATAAATATACCTCTGTCACTCTACAGACGACACTTCAAACTAACCGCCTACGATGTGAACCCTTTTATTTAATTTATCTGAAATGTATTTTTGTTAAATTTGTAATTTTGTTTAATTTTAAATGTACGTTCTTTTTCTTTAAGATTTTTTTAACCGGCCCTAAAGATTTTTTATTATGGCACTTTTTAAATAAATAAAAATTAGAGCGTAATTTCAGGCGTTAATACAAAATGAAATTATACGTATAACACTTAAATATTAACCTACACTGCACATAATCCTAACCAATAAAACTTTTAATAAAAATTACTCAACAATTTTATGATAAATTTTACTTTAACTAGCCATTAATCTTTTATACACTTTTTTTTTTTTAACAAAGGGACTATTTACTTAATATTCTTTTTTTTTTCTTTTAAATATAAATTTTGAATTTAACGGTTTTTTCTTAACCTCACTTGTTTTTTTTTCATACGAATTTGATTTACTTTAAAAA
Organism: Delia radicum; assembly: GCA_021234595.1. Classification (NCBI taxonomy): domain Eukaryota; kingdom Metazoa; phylum Arthropoda; class Insecta; order Diptera; family Anthomyiidae; genus Delia; species Delia radicum. The sequence goes on from CM037855.1 coordinate 68,031,869, forward strand.
AAAAATAGTTTTGGCTTTTATATATTTTCCTTTTTGATTTTTTCACTTTAATAATAAATTAGCCTTGGTTTTTATTAAATATTAATTAACTTTTTTTTTCAAAATTTCTCAGGCTTTTTTTTTTTTTTTTTTTAACTTCCATCCACTTTGAGGATATATGCAAACAAATAAAAGAAAGGTTTTACCTGGCTATACACTAGGAAGATTCAGGCTGATATTCGTCCAACTTGTTCTGCACTATTTACCCCTTTTGTACGGCTGTTTTATTCGGGGATTTTCAGGACTCTTCCTTTTATACTGGTACCCGTCTTCCTCTCAATATTTAACACTTGTGTATGTAGCCAGCTAAATATTAAATCCTTTTACTATAACGCAAACTCTACATATTTTTCTATAAAACTTACGTTTTTACTTTTATTTTCCTATTTTCACCAACCACTCCTCCAGATCCAGATAGAAAAAAAGCTCTTTAAAATCTCTAGGCACTCACACGTTTATATTATTATATGTTCTTCACTTGTATTCCTTTTTTATTCTTTTTATAATATTAAATTTAATGCGTCACTTTTTCACTTTGCACTAGTGTACGCTTTGGCTGCCTGTTTACTAATGATTTTATTTTCCATCTGAATCTAGCTGAGTAGCCTTAAAGTTAGTTTACTATTCCAATATTTACGGGAGGTATTTATCAACTTATCCTTTATTTTCCCGTACATTTTCCCGCCTAACGTCCATCTTTTTTTTAATTTATTTTGTTTCTTATTATTTCTAGAAGCTTGTAGGCAATACAATCTCCATCTTTTTAGTATACATACCGCCTACATGCATAAGAACATATTAAATTTCCCTCCACTTTGACCATTTTGACTTTCTCCTCGAAAGATTTGTAAAATTAACTAATTTTAATGTTTTTTTTTATCCCTTTCCCACTTACTTTTGCCTCCAATATACTTTTTCCCTTTTCAACCAGCGCTCCTAGCCTTAAAATCGCCTCCAACTGAATTCACATCTACCAGGCGCACATGAAAAATAATTAGGTTATTTTTTCATTGATAATTTTAATTTAAAAATAATTTTTAAAAACAGATTTTAAAATTCAGCTTTTTCAATGGTTTTTACAACGCTGTGAATTTACTAGTTTGTTTACATTGGTTTTACTACTAGTTACAACTTACTATTAAATAGTACGCAAAACAACAACAATGTATTGATGTCATTCATGTACATTAATACCCCAATGAAACAGCTGACCGCCAAATAAAAGAAAGAACAGCAAGAAGACAGAAACATCGTGGGTAAGTATTTTTTTATTTATATTTTAATTTTAATTTAATTTTAATCAAAAATTTCTTTTCTTTTCAGATTGCTTTATGATATGGACGACGGGGAAGATGTTTGGAGTTGAACCGTGCCAACCCGGTTCCTGGTTTGTATTGATGCATGTATTTTTTTATTGCATTAATTTTTCTCCTTTTTTCTTTTTTTTTTCGTTTCAGCAGACAACAAAAAAAAGCAGTCGGGGTAAACTGTGGTGTGACTCGCCACATAACCTTAAAAGTTTACCCAAAAGCAACCGGAAGTTCGGGCTGGAGTGTGGTTCGCTCCCGGACGTGGCCCTCTTCCATAACTTTACTAATATTACTAACTTTAATTAATAGACTTCTGACACGGGCTGGAGCTAGTCACTCCTGAATATTCAGCTGACCCCTCCCATTTATAAAATAATAAAATAAAAAAAAAACTAACAAAGTAGATACTAACATTTAGTTATTACTAAAAAAAATGATAAAAGAACTGGGACTCGGGTTGGAGAGTAGTTCCTCCATTTGGCGCACCCCTCCCCTTTAAAACACATGAAACGGGACTCGGTGAGTCTTAGGTCCGATCCTTGGACGTGCAGACCACCCTCCTAAGACGGTTTTTCTAAGTACCGTCCACGCCAAAAAAAATTTTATGTCCGGAACTTGGAAAAATCGTGCCAATCATAGGGATGTCAACCTCCCGCAACACAGTAATCGATACAAGTCGATAACGACAACTGGAATACCAATTTTAAAAAGATGACACAAGACAACGTCGTTTTGTCGACGTCGACAACTAGAATAAGGGCGAATGTTTAATGAGCACTCGAAATTCATTTTTTTCCATTTTTAAAAAAATCCACGAGTTGTATGTTTTGAGCAGCTGTTAAAAGCAAAGTAAATAACGGAAATTGATCAAAATTTGACAGTAGTCTATTAACAGGTAGTACTTGATGGGAGCAGTGTTGCATTTCATATAACTAAGAGGGAAGTTCGAAAAGTCACGGACTTATTGATCCGCCCTCTTATACTTGTTATGATAAACGTTCACCTAGATTTATTTTGTGTGTGTATAGCAGCTATTCAACCCTCATTAAATTATATTTACACGTGAGAGAAAACTGCTAGGGGTAGAGCAAAAAATAATTCTTAATATCTATATTGCAAATAATTTGAGCTACACTCAAAAAAATAAGTTAGTAGAAAAGTTAGTAAAACGTCTTGTAAATCAGGTATACTATTTTTTAGCAAATATTTTTGCTAAAATCGTGTTTTCAGCTAAAATTTTTGTTATACTTATTCAGCACTTAACTGTTTTATACTAATGCTTTACTAATATACTAATGTTTTACTAATTAATTTTGCTAAAAAAAATTGTGCTGATAAGCAGATGTCGCGGCATGTCAAGATGTAGTAGAGAAGAGGAAAATGATATTAAAAAGTACAACTCTAACAAGACAAGTAAAAAAATCAACCATGAAAAAACATATACAGACATGTAGACAGAGTAAAGAGAAAGACAAAAACACACATCTTAGGTAGATTTGTATGGTTTCTTTTTCTTATTGCAAAAAAAGGGTTGTTTTTTTCGTTTCGTTTGTTTTGTTTATTTTTTCGTTTCGTTTCTAGAATTATCTTCGGCAGTTTCGTCATAGCATCATTAAGACAACCATTGATGTAAGTAGTTGAAAGAAAATTTTTGTTATGTTATATATATTTATTTCTATATATTTTCAGATATTAAATTAATTCATGTCGTCAATGTGGGAAAATTAAAATTGTTATATTTCGTTATTATAGTAAATTATTTTTAAAAGAATCACAAAAATATGTTTTATGATTTTTAGCAAATAAATTAACTAAATTACAATTTTTCTACAAATTTTTTGCGTTTTTTTCAGTCTACTAAAATTCAGCAAAAAATTTATTAATTTTTACCAACGCTTTTTTATTTCTAATCTACTAAGTGTTAGCAAAACTTTTGCTGAATTTACAAATTTTGTTGCTAAAAATCAGCTCGCTGATTTTCAGCAAAAGATTTTGCTGACATTAGCAACTTTTTTGCTAGCATCCTCCTGACTAAAATTTTGCTGACTCAGCTAAATTTTTTGCTGACTTTACAAACTTTTTTTTATGAGTGTATTTTGAGGTGACTTATGCTCTATCTCTAGCAGTTTTATCTAGCAGTTTTCTTTAGCGTGTAAGGCTACGTTTCCACTGAACGTGTGTTGAAACAAAACGGCGTTTTGTACACGTTTTCCTACAACAAAAAACTATACCTAAAAAATTCCTCAGTTGTTCAGTTAAATATTTTTTAAGTTAAAATTCATTGAGGTACCCGTTATCAATTAATGCTTAAGTTAAATTTCTGTTTTATTGTTGTTCAGTATTTAAATTTTTTTTAAAAAGAAAAATTAAAAACTCTCCGAAAAAACAATGGAAAAATGTATTTTGGCTGTGTAGTTTGGTGTATATTAAAGAAAATATTCGAGATAAATTTTAATTCTAAGTTTATATCTTAAAAAAGTCAATCGATTTTTTTTTATACAGAAATAAGAGAACTGAAAGAGACGAAATATATGAACCATAAAATAGAACTGTCCTAAATTTAGCAAATTGCAGATGCAAGATCAACTTAAAAACAGTCCAAACTTATTAAATATTTATTTCAATAAAATAAGTAAACAAAAACGACATTATTATTGTTAAAATTAATGATAAAATAGAAAAAAGGTTGTAGATTTCAAAATTTAAGATGGGTTATAATAACTAAAATTTCAAATTTATTTGTGTTGACTAACACTAAAGCTACCATCAATTGAGTTCTCATACGTCCGAAGAAGTTATTTTCAATTAATTCAAACAACTGAGACTCAATTAGGGGTATTTCACATGAGACTCAGTTAAACATTAAGTTAGAAACAACTGAGAATTTTTTTCGGTGTAGTAGTTTTTGACAACTATCCAAGAAACATTATTATGGACTCTCCGACACGAACGGAATCATGAATCCGGATTTTACGGCACGTTAACGGACCGTAAAAAACATATCCCCCAAAGTGAAAGAAACATTCATATTTTTTGTTAACATTTTACAGGTTTTTTTAGTAAAATTAAAAATTAGTGGATTTTATTATTTTTTATTACGATTCGCTATTCACAAAAGCGTATATCTGATTTTTATCACCAAACCTGCACTGAGGAACTGAATTCAAGTCCTACATATTATACTGTAAATATTTATGAAATTTAAGATGTTTTTTTTCTCGATTGCGCGAATAAAAATAATTGCTGACCGTATGCAGAATTACATCATGATGAAAACGCAACATAATTACAAACATAACCCTAAAGTAATATTTTTATACCCTCCAACATATGTGTTGGAGGGTATAAAGCTTATGGCCTCGAACTTGAATAATTTTCATTTTCATTGCACAATTAAAGGTCGAAAAAACATAATTTTTATTTTTAATAAAAATTATAACAAACTTGTGAAAAAAGGCAAAGTACCCGCCTAGTTTACTTTCCCTGTTTTGTTAACTAACTTAACAAAATATAAAAAAGGAGAGAGAAACAAAAAAAAAAAAAAAACGTGTATTGAATATCCACCAGAGGTGGATCTTGCACATCAAACAAGTTTTCATTTATTTTTTGATCAATGGTTATAATCTTTAATTTCAAACTCATATGTATATTAGTTCTCATGTAGTGAGTAAACTAGTTCATATGAATGCTTGAGGTTTGGCATGGGATTGTTACCGCTTTCAAAACGTGTTCTGATGATGGGAACCTAGAAAATTCCCGAAATAGATCTATCAACACATTCCTGAAAGGGTCAAATAATAAATTTGAAAACAAAAACTCTATAGATTATTTGTTAGGACAATATCCTAATGAAGAAATATAGCGTATATGGCCTCGAACTTGAATAATTTTCATTTTCATAAATCCATATAGTTACTAATAACTAATAAATATATTTTGTTTACTTATTTGGCTTATAAATAGCCATTAAAAAATAAGTACAATTGAAAAACATTGTTAACCTATGTTAGCCCGGTAGCGAAATTACTAAAGTATGTTTTTTGTATTCTACTAGAATGGAACTAAACATATAAAAAATATGAAGTTATATGCACGTCGTTAACCCATGTTTACCACAGGGCAAAAAAATGGTGTTTCTAAAATCAATGCCCCATATAAACTGAAAAATATATTTTTTTAATCACAAAATATTGTAGTGTGGTAAATATAATTTTGTAGAAGTTATTTTTTTTTTTAAATTAACCCTTCGCTGCACCGACACCAATTTTTATTTTATATATAATAAGTAAGCAGAAAACTCACAAAATTGTATTTGAATTAATTTTCGTAGTAAAATATTTTATTTCATATTTTTTTTTAAATAGTTTATATATATTAATTTATTTGCATTTTCATTAACATATAATTGTAAACTAATGAGCAACATAAATCGACAAAGTGCAATATAAGGACCACCCTAATATACATACATAAAACAAATACAAAATATTTTTCAAGCTTGTTGTGTCTAAGATGTTCATCCATTTTCAGGTAGTTGGTTTAAATTTTTAAATCACTTTAATTAAATTAATTAAAAAATATTCTAAACCACATTCACTTCTCTTTATTTTGTTTGTTTCTTTTTTTGTGAAAAGCAAACAGCTGTTTAAAAACACAGTGATTGATATCCAAAATGTTCAAAGGGTGCAGAAAAAGTACAAAGTGCAGAAAAAGTACCAAGTGATTTAAATGGTATTAAAACAGTATTTTGTGTGCGTATATAAACATTAATAATTAAATAATTGATATTTTAATTGTAGTTTACAATAAACAGATATGTATTTTAACATATACATTCACATTCACATGTACATACATACATTATTTTGTAAATGTGCATACACAAAACAACCCAGCATACCATTATCGGAGCGCTCTTATATATGAGCTCATATATGAGCGATTTTATGAGCTTCTGTGAGTGTTTCCTGCGTGCATATTTCTGGGCTCATAAACGATCGATTTTATGACTTTCTATGAGTGTTTCTTGCGTGTAAATTTCTGAGCTCATAAACGGTAAATTTTATGAGTTTTTTATGCGTGGTTTCTGTGCGCATATTTCTGAGCTCATAAACGATAGATTTTATGTGCTTTTTATGAGTAATTTCTGCACGCTGACAGATAACGGTAAATTCCAGCTAAGCAGAAGAAAGAAGTTACACAAATTGATTCATTAGTGAATATTTTTGGAAGCGTAAAGACAAAATTAAGAGTTATTTTATAATAAATACAAAAATAATACATTATTAAAATAATGAAAAGAGCAAGCTTAAAAGAAAGCAAATTAATAATAAGTGAACTTCATTCAAACAAATTAAGAAAAGAAAATCCAGCATGTAATATTAAAAATAATAAAAGGCTCAAAAATGTTATTTTATGCACTGGAATAAGAGCTCAAAATGCGTTTTAAAAAAAGAGTCATAAAATACTCTTTTATGCATAAAATTTAGAGCTCTTTCATGTGTGACCAGTTTAGTGGAAAAAGCCACTCAAAAATGAGCGTTTTATGACTGTTTATGATTATTTTATGAACTCATTATGAGCGTCAGCGCTCCGACAAAAGAGTCTTTATGCGCCCATTTAGAGCGCATATGGTAACCTGGGAAATACTCTTTTATGCATAAAATTTAGAGCTCTTTCATGAGTGACCAGTTTAGTGGAAAAAGCCACTCAAATATGAGCGTTTTATGACTGTTTATGATTATTTTATGAACTCATTATGAGCGTCAGCGTTTCGACAAAAGAGTCTTTATGAGCTCATTTAGAGCGCATATGGTATGCTGGGAAGGTTTTGATACCTTTTTATATATTTCACATTTCTATTGTATGTGTATGTGTATGTGTTTATTTATATATACATATATGGAAATATGATGTATTATAAGTTATTATAAGATATTATTACTAAAAAAAGTACCAAAAAAAAGAGCGAAAATACCCGCATTTAATTTAACACAAAAGCAGGCCATCACTGCTTTACAAATGTCACGTAACAACGGAATAAAATTCTATTTTAAGGCTCAGTTATGCGAACGTTGCTGTAACGTATCTGTACTGTATGAATCAGCTGTTCGTTTTTGGTATACGAAAAGCAATGCAAACGCTTACCGAAATTTAATGAACCGTAGTTTGTAACGTATCAAAATGTAACATTCTGTATAAAATAGAATTTCTTCCGTTGTTACGTGACATTTGTAAAGCAGTGATGGCCTTCTTTGTGTTAAATTAAATGCGGGTATTTTCGCCCTTTTTTTGGTACTTTTTTTTAGTAATAATATCTTATAATAACTTATAATACATCATATTTCCAAATATGTATATATGTATAAATAAATAAACACATACACATACAATAGAAATGTGAAATATATAAAAAGGTATCAAAACCTTGTTTTGTGTATGCACATTTACAAAATAATATATGTATGTACATGTGAATGTATATGTTAAAATACATATCTGTTTATTGTAAAACTACAATTAAAATATCAATTATTTAATTATTAATGTTTATATACACACACAAAATACTATTTAAATCACTTGGTACTTTTTCTGCACTATGTACTTTTTCTGCGCCCTTTGAACATTTTGGATATCAATCACTGTGTTGTAAACAGCTGTTTGCTTTTCATAAAAAAAGAAACAAATAAAGAGAAGTGAATGTGGTTTAGAATATTTTTAATTAATTCAATTAAAGTTATTTAAAAAATTAAACCAACTACCTGAAAATGGATGATGAACATCTTAGACACAACAAGCTTGAAAAATATTTTGTATTTGTTTATGTATGTATATTAGGGTGGTCCTTATATTGCACTTAGTCGATTTATGCTGCTCATTAGTTTACAATTAATTGTTAATAAAAATGCAAATAAATTAATTCATATAAACTATTTAAAAAAAAATATTTTACTGCTAAAATTAATTCAAATACAATTTTTGTGAATTTTTCTGCTTACTTATTATATATATAAAAAAAAATTGGTGTCGGTGCAGTGCAGGGTTAATTTTGAAAAAAATTTAACTACTACAAAATTATATTTACCACAAATTATAATATTTTGTAACTTAATTTGACCATTTACTTGATTAAAAAAATATATTTTTCAGTTTATATGGGGCATTGATTTTAGAAACACCATTTTTTTGCTCTGTGGCAAACGACGTGCATTTCCATTCTAGTAGAATACAAAAAACATACTTTGGTAATTAATTTCAAGCATTTTAATTTTTTTATCAATTTTTTTATCAATTATCAAATTTAGCACAATTTGTTAAATAAGTTTTGGGATTTAGCACATTTAATTACTATAAAGCTCCAAATTTTCTAAAATGTGTAGTTTCGCTACCGGGCTAACATAGGTTAGCAATGTTTTTCAATTGTTCTTATTTTTTAAAGGCTATTTATAAGCCAAATAAGTAAACAAAATATATTTATTAGTTATTAGTAACTATCTGGATTTTTTTAATTTTTGAAAATTTGGCATAAAATTTTGATTTTCTTGAAATCCGCCATTTTGAAATGGGTATACCCGAAAATTGAAAAGATGGATTATAAAATTTTCTTTTTATTTTTAATACCCAACTAATATACTCTAAAATTAATAAAGAAAATTAACATTTTTCGAAATTTTGTTTAACAAAATTTAAAACCAAAATCAATTTAGAGGTTTGAAAAATATGCTATTTTTTACCTTTTTTTTGGTACAGGAATAACAAGGGTTAACGATATCAAAAAAATTTTATATTTTTTATCAGAATATCTCTGGGCAAATGTAAATCAAAAAGTATTTATGTTATGATATATTCATAAATTTTAATTTATAATTTTTTTTTCAATTTTGGCCCTTTTTGCGCCAGGAGCCCAAGCTTTGACCAATTTGAGCAGCATCGTAGGGTTAATCGATTTTGCTCAAATTTTCAGAATTTACTTTTTAGGCATTGTTTCACGTTTTTAGGGGTTGAAAGCAGCATAAATCGACAAAGTGCAATATAAGGACTACCCTAATGTATATGAATGCCGTGTTGGTTACTAATGTCAAAAAAATATGGCACGTTTTTAATTGTTCTATAAGTGCACCAACGTGCTTACATTACGATACGGTCCGTTACGGATACAGCAACGTTCGCATAACTGAAGCTTTATACAGAATGTTACATTACGATACGTTACAACTACGGTTCATTAAATTTCGGTAAGCGTTTGCATTGCTTTTCGTATACCAAAAACGAACAGCTGATTCATACAGTACAGATACGTTACAGCAACGTTCGCATAACTGAACCTTAAATAAACGAAGCGTTTAATCAATGGATATGCAATGCTCTCACTCTCTGTTAAAACCTTTTGCCTGCAAACAGAAAACATGCCGTTCTCAAGGAAAACCAAAGCTAAATTGAAAAAAACTATCAGCAACAACAGTAAAAAAAGTCAATTTATCAATTTAAAGTCGCAAAAAAATATTCATTTTTCTATTTGCAGAAACGAGTTATATATTTTTACTCAGTAAGTGAGATCATTGCAATCTCTTTATATTCTAAACTCTTTGGTTTAATGTATCCCAGAACTTTTTCATTTCACATTTCTGATATTTTTTTTTGTTGTTAATAATAAATTTTATAGTACTTTCTGTTATTTTTTTGAGTTTTATAATATGAATAGGGCAAAGAGTTTCATACAGCTAAAAAGAAAACATACGCTTAAAATATGCAGTAAAGAATCCAAAATATGTGCTTAAAATATGCTGCTATAGTTTACGGGCATAACTCGGATAAGTTTCAAAATTTCAGGGGTCAAGAGAACTTTTAATACTAAGCTCAAAAAAAGTTTTTTATTTTTGTCGGCGAGCTGCGGTTTCCGAGTTATATAACTCCAAAGTTTGGGTTTAAAATTCTTTGTATCTTCGACATTTGTAATCGGATCGAAACAAGCGTCGAACTTGAATAATTTTCATTTTCATTGCACAATTAAAGGTCAAAAAAAACATAATATTTATTTTTAATAAAAATTATATCAAACTTGTATAAAAGACAAAGTACAGTCTAGTTTACTCCCCCTGTTTTGTCTATAAACGAAACAAAAAATAAAAAGGAGGTAGAACAAAAAAACGTGTATTGAATATCCACCAGAGGTGGATCTTGCATATAACAAACAATTTTTCAATTTATTTTTGATCAATGGTAGTAATCTTTTACTTCTAGCTCATATAATATACATATATTAGTTCTCATGTAGTGAGTAAACTAGTTTATATGAATGTTTGATGTTTGGCATGGAATTGTTACCTCTTTCAAAACGTGTTCTGATGATGGGAACCTAGAAAATTCCCGAAATAGATCTATCAACACATTCCTGAAAGGGTCAAATAACAAATTTAAAAACAAAGAAACTCTATAGATTATTTGTTAGGACAATATCCTAATAAAGAAATATAGAGTATGGCGTCGAACTTGAATAATTTTCATTTTCATTGCACAATTAAAGGTCAAAAAACATAATTTTTATGTTTAATAAAAATTATATCAAACTTCAAAATACATATTATTAAAAGCAAATTGAAGAAAATTTCAATTGAGATATAATATTATAAAATTATTATCAAATTATAAAAGTATGTTTTAAACCGATCTTTTTAGAAAATACTAAAATTTTCTCGATATTTCACTTAAGTAATCTACGTATTATTTAATTGTAGCTAAGACTTTAAGTTTTAATTTAAGATACTATATTCTACTTTAACCCTTCTAACACAGTAGATATTAACGGTTATATTCGATATTTAATTTATTTATTTTTGCGTTTTTGTTGTTACATATATAAATAAATAAATTTGTTAAGTTACAAATTTTGAAAACAAATAGATTAATTAACCCATTGCAAACCATTATTGCGAGTGTTTCAAAAAATCAGAAATTTTGGGGAAAAAAATCGAGTGATTTTTAATTTGAAGTAAAGTTATCCATAAAATCTCTTACAAAAAAAACTTCTCATAGAAGCCGTTCATTGGACATACTGGAGGGGAAACCCCTTAAGTCCTGCGGAAGTCCGGTTGTTCAGAAGACATTTGCTCTGCAAAGCCACTGACTTATTATGGATGATATGCTGGAGTAGAAAAGAGTAGACGAAGGCCGGCCTCGCAGAAAAATTTTTCTTAGCAAAGCTACTATCTTATTTATTGATGACTTTTACAAGAATTCACTTTAAAGCTACTATTTTATTCAAATAATTCATTTAGTTTTAATAAAAACAAAAATAAAAATGTTAAACCTTATTATATACGGTATTTTGTAAACTATTGGATACTATGATACATTAAATTGGCTTTAATTGACAGCCTTTTTATACCTTATAAATGCACAATTTTGAAATAACTGCATTTAAAAAATGACAGCTTAAAACCGGCAATGGGTTAATATTTTGAAACATTTTGTATACCAAATTAAAGTTCTATATAAAAAGCTTTCTAAGCTTATATAGCTTTACTTTTATAATATTGAATTTAATGAATGCAATTCATAATACGCTCGTTTATGGTGTATAAGTACACAATGTGTATTTGCAGGTACGTACTTTAAAGCCGTATTTTAGAGCTATTCATTGCCGTATTTTAAAGCTATTCATTAAAAAATATAATATTTTATAATGAACAATCAAAACAAATATTTATTTAAAAATTTTTAATGTTTGAAATATAAGAATATAAATACAAAGCAAATAGTGTAAACAACTTTCCAGGGTTGCACTATGGTTCCAAATAAATTTTTTTGACAGAAATTCATTTTTTTTCAGAAATTGTTAAATGTTAATATATTTTCTTAACAAGCCACCAAGCCATTCAGAAAATATAATACAAACAATTAGGTGGAAACACTGGCAGTGTGCCAAGCTTTCAAGTTGAATGTTTAAACACGTGTATTTAAGTCAGGATCAAAAAAGTTTTACGATTATATTAGCACAAAAGTTTGAAAACGTTATTCTTGAGTGTTGTGTTTTTGGGTAACATAACCTAAATGTTTAGTAGACAAAAAGTTATATCTGGGCATGAAGTTTTAAACGTGGAAGTGTTTGACATAGTGTTTATAGTAAGTTGGAACTTAGATCTTGCCGGCATTTTCGGCAAACTACCATAATTGTAATTTGAGTTTAGCACTAGTTGCGAATATATTTGCGAAATTCGTTAGTTTAGGGTACACATATAATGAAAACCCGGCTGGGTACTTCGGAGAGTCCATAAAAATCTAAATATCACCAAAATAAATCAAATAAAATAGTAAAATAAAAAAATATTTTTTTTTTTATATTATGGGACGATAAGAGTTTATGGTAAATATTTAGTAGGAGTGTGGTGTGGGGCGTGTTTCGAATGTTTTTTTGGGTAATATTTAAAAACAAAGCTATGCCAGATTTGGATTTGGGACCGTAGTGGGTTGGTAACAACATTACATGAATCCGGCTATTTGGTGTAGAAACAGAATAAGAATATTTCCATACAAATTGACATATGAAAAGCGTCGAGCTACGCAATTGCGAAATAGAATCTATATTATTTTCACAGCGTTTGTTCTTATTCTCTCATTTTTAGTTTCTCAATCTCTTAACAGTGTTGCCGCGTTTTAACTATATTTTGTAAACAAACAACATACGATAAGTAAAACTAAAAAAGATATTGTATGGCTCATACATTCTCTTAGTGTACTAGAAAATGTACAATGTAATATAAACTAACTTAATATGTTCGAGTAATAAATTTTCATTCAAATATATTGGGAGTATTCATATTTGGTGTATAAGCATATTTGGTGTATAAGTACACAAAGCGTATTTGCAGGTACAGAAAATAATTTTTTTTGCCGCAGTTTTAACCCTCTCATGAACCGAACTTCGTTAGGTCAGCTTTATTTTTTTAAACACAGTTTTGGACACGAAAAAATTAAATGTGAACTGGCCGATTAGTTTTTAGAAATTGTTGTACACATACAACATGGTGCACAAACGGAGTAAAATAGTTGCCCCTTTTTTAATGCAATTAAACCTATTTTTTTATATTTACAATTACAAGACTTTTTAACGGATGCTTAAAAGGGAGGTATTCCGACGCGGACCCTCAGATCTTAATGGATTTTGGATATGTTATAGAGAGAAATCTAGCGTATTTTGTTTTTAGCTGTTTAAGTTGGGTCAAAATTACCCGTTTTTCGTTTTCTTCGGACTATTTAGTTCTGTATTAAAGCAACCATACAGAAGTTTTTTAACAAATTAAAGCTTATTAGACGCATTCACTACTCTATAAAATATGTCTAAAGACGTTCAAGTATTTTTGCTATTAAAAAAACTGGTTTTAAGTAACATTAAGACTAGAGCTTTATTAAGGAATTATAGACAGAACTTTTTCCAATATTCGTAATAGTTCGGTTTTTATGCGTTTTTCCCGATGAGCTTTTTCCCTATATTTCAAATAATTTAAAAATGTGATTACTATGGGTCTATGATTTCGCATTATAAGTGTCATAATTTTTGTTTTCTCGGGTACTATAAGCCTGTGTACAATAAATTTAAATTGGTAGTTTTGGATCCGCTTCAGACTGCGAGTCATCTTAATCAAAGTCAAATACTTAATTTCTTTATATTGCTGTTAATATCTTTTGTCTGTCCATAGTAGATTAAATGGACAAAATAAGCGAAAGAATTTTAAATACAGATTTGCACTGCAAACAAGCGAAATGCACCATGTTGTATATGTACAACATGTAAATTAAAGCCTTCATATAATATATGAATAATATTTTTACCATTTATTTGTTTTATTTCACTTCTTTATTAACTAATGTAATCGGAAACAAATCGTCGCTGAATTATTTTAAGGTTCTCATAAAAAGATAGGCCCTTATATATTTAAAAAATTTACAGAATAAAATTTGACTTCAGCTAATAAAAATTTAAATATGAAGCACAAAAATAACAATGTTCAAGTAGAAAGCAAAACTGAAGTATAAATGAGAAATATGGTCCCAAAAAGTGTTGTTGTATACATACATCAAATGCATGAAATGGTTAATATAATTTTTTCGTTTAATCATAAATTCCATGTTTTTTTTTTCGAAAAATATTCGTATATTTATAAAATAGAATATTTTATTATAAACAATCAAAACAATTTAATTTCTCACTCTTTAAAATATTTGAAATATTCAAATAATAATATAAAACAAATTATATGAAAAACTTTCCACAACATTTATTACACTAATGTTATGAAGATGCGATGTGTAGAGTCGCTTGTAGCTGTAGAAACGAATTTGGTATTAATAGTTGTTTTACTTTTAACGGTTTATCAATTTTCAATAATTTTTCAACAAAATTTTATAAAAGTTGTTTTACAAAAAAAAAGGAAAAAAAATTCTGTTTTTTTCTCTTTAAAAATTTATATGATTTTTGGAGGAAATTTTTAAAAAAAAAATTTTCTTCATAAATTTTCCTAACCATAATTTTGTTGGTTTTCCTAGGAAAAATCTGCTTGAAATTCTGTAATTGTTCCAAGTCTCTGGTCTTCAATTGGATTTAATTTTATAATTTTATTCATACCCCCTGTTGTTACCTATCAGAAAGGTAACAAACATACATACAAACATACATACATACAAATAGCGTACAAAACCCTAACCAAACCTTTGATTTTCAGCCTCCTCATACAATTGTATCGTTTCTAATTTTTGTCAGTTTGGTCCCCAAGCGAAGGTCAACGTCAGATTGGGAGTGTTCCGAACCCTACTTATGGCTTCTATTTTTCTGTGCACGGGAAACCCTTAACGGAAACCCGCAGCTTTTCCCAAAAAAATTACATTTATCAACTGGGAATCTAAAGGGAGATCTACACTATTTTCTTCAATTTTCTTCGGAAACAGCTCTAACCAAGTGAAAGTGCTAGTGTTGTTAGAAAAAAAACAAGTGAAAATGTTGGTGTAGGAAAATTGTGAAAATTCTGAAAAAAAACTATAAAAAACTAATAAAAAAAAAACCCAAGTGATTTTTTTGAGTGTAAAAGGAAAAATTTGGCTAAAACTAAAAAAAATCTAAAATTGTTAAAAAAAAAAAAAAAAAAACGCTAAACAAAGAAACTAAAATCTAATACCACAGAATTCCTAATCACAGGATCAAGTTTAATTTATTTTCCGAAAAGGTTAATTTTGTTTTAAAAAAAAAAGAATATTAATTTTTTTTATAAAGTGTTAAATAATTTAATTTTTTATATAGGAAAAAACTCTAAAACCTAAATCTGAAAAAAAACATAAAAACATACACTAAGTGAAACAAAAGAACAATATTATTAAAAATTATTTTATTTCTTTTTTTTACATGTAAGATATACATGAAGTGGGAATATTTCGTATAGGTCATATGTAATTTTAAAATTATTTTTTTTTTTATTAATCCACAATCACCAAAACCTGCGCATAAATCAAAGAGATTTGTTTTTACTCGGGTATCTAAGTTTTATTAGTACAATTGTACTAAAACTAATAAATTTTATTAAAATTTAATTTAAAAAAACTAAAGCGAACAAAACGTGTCACAAAAATTTATAGTAAAACAATGACAAAACAATAAAAATAAAACAAGTAAACACATTTTTTTTTTTGTAATTTACATAATTTCATTAATTTCGATATATTAAATTAAATCGTTAATGACAATAAATTATAATCAGATCATCCTAATTTACAACCTCATCATCATTTACATCATACATCAGCAAATTGTTCCGGCTTTGAAAGATCTTTCAACGTGGGAGTGAAAAGGCTGTAAGTGTACAATTTATTTATTTTCTTATTTCTATTCAACTTAATCTGTCTAAAAACAAGGCTTTTACCACTGTTATCCCATTAGCAGTACCAATGTTAATTAAATTTAACATTCTTGCATTCTGTTATTTACATAATGTACCAATTGGGATGTTTCTGTTAACCCAAACAGTGTTAAAAGTTTGTTTTTAGATCAAGTGATCATTAAACAAACAAATAACTAAAAGCATCATATAGAAAATTTTCTAACGTGAATTTTGATACCAGGAATGTGGTGTAAATTGTTTAAAATAATTAATTAGTCTATGAAAAGATAATTAATTATTTTATAATTAAAAAAATATATATATATGTATATAGCGGAACGGAAGAAGAAGAGTGATTTTCTATAATTAGCCAGTGTGTTGAATTTCTTCTTATCCAACTAGTTTGCATACATTTGAAAGAATAAACTATTCTTTTCTCCATTTGAATTAAAAACAAATTTACTTAATTTTTTGCTTTTATATAAAGTAGTGCATTTTTTTTGAAATGATAAAAGTATTTTTTTTTTTATGATTTCTCCATTCATTCCTTCTTATTTTATTAACATAATAATCTGTTAATTTTTTTTATATATCCTTGTTTTACTCTACAAAAAAAAAAGTAATTTCACTTCTAATTTGGTAAAAGTAATTTTTTTTTCATTCACTTAAAAGAATGAATTCTTCCTTCCGGTATTTCATATGATTTTTATTCTGATAAAATTACTTTATCCTTTTATTACATATAAAAGACGAAATAATTTTGTCATTTAGAACAACTTAAATCTTTGTTCCGTTTATATAAAGAATGAATTCTTTTTACATACATTAAAATTTCAAAGTAGAAAAACCTCAATAATTCGTTAATATTTTTTTGGTGCTTTTATATTAAAAGGAGTGCGTTTTTAAGTTATTTTATAAATTTTTATGGTCAGGTCGTAAAAGAATGCGTTATTAATCCCGTCAAAGTTGTTTAATGATCACCCAGTTTAAAAAGTGTTATATTTTAATTTCTTTTATTCCGTAATCGGTATTTTTTTTTATTATAATTTTTTGTTCCGGTAAAATTTTCGAAGTTTAAAGTTTTGATGTATTTAAAAGAGTAAAATCATAAGTGTAAATTTTTATTTTAAAGAAAAAAAATTAAATATTTCTTTTTGGACGTATTTAAAAGAATAAATAGTTTAAGAAATTTTAAAATAAAAAAAAAAAAAGATAGATCGTGGAAATAAAAGAAAGAAATAATTCGTCGCATGTCTTAAAGAATGAGGTCTTCGGTAAAATTGATTTTATTCTTAAACGAAATCTAATTTTGACTCGTTTTGTTTCGGTCAAATTTTCAATCCATACGTCGTTTAAAGAAATGATAAAACCCATTTCAAACACATTTCAAAATTGAATTTTCGGGTTATAATTCCTTTTATAGTTTCGGATATTTTTTCTTTTATTTCGGTTAATGATTTTATGATTAACAAGTTGATTTTCGCGAATAATTCGAATATTTTTATTAATATTTATTCATTACCCTGATATCCGAACTGGATATAGACCTTTAAATTCTTTTCAGCTTTTTGATTTTTGCACAAAAATATATTTTTTTTGGTGATTGATTTTTTCCCCCTATTTTGGATTTAATTTTTTTTTTTTTTTTAATTATGTTAAATACAAAATTTTATTCATCTCACTTCATATTAGCTATCGATATAAGCTAGTTTTAATTAGTTTTAATAACTATAATAACTAGGTTGTGGTAATTTTTCGTTATTTTGCATTCAATAAAGTTATGAATTTTATAATTGTTTTGGGGTCTCTTTAGTTTGTAGTTATCCAAGCACATGAACTTGTACAACTTACTAAGGCGAGACTGTTGGTTTGTATCTTCCTACAGCACTTTAACTGTAACAAGATTGATTGTATCGTTTGGTTGAAATTAAACACTTAAACGTTGTGTTAATGACTAACGAAAACATTTATTTATTTTTGGGTTTATATACAGTAAAAAATGCAGAATTGCAATAAGGTAATATGATAACTAATAAATGTATAAAAAATATTAATATAACAAGAATTACTGACTAAGCATAACAATGTTTAATTCGTTGACTTTTATTCTATATTTTTATGCAAACAAACAGTATTTAAGTTATTGAACTTAGTCTAGATGTTTGTATGTTGAATTGTATTTAGGTTGTTGAATCATATCAATGATTAACCCATGTAGGCCTGAACATTCTCCCCGGCGTTGAACGGAGGTTCAACTAAGATGCCAATCCATTTGGTTATAATGGAATTAAGTATCTATGATGTCGATTGTTATTGGCCTTGGTTGTGGGATTGGTCTTGCTGTTACTTGGTCAATATTTTTAGGATCGTTCCGGTGATATCGTTGTAATAGTTTCATGCCTATGAAAATAAGCGCCAACAGGATTGAAAGGATTAGGGCAGTGTAACTTACTGCATGATGATGTTGGCTATTAGAGTTGATAATTTTCGGGATATGAATAAGGGCTGACTCATTTAGTTGCTTTTGCAGATCGGTTAGTTGATCTAGTTGGGTTTTGAATTGATGATTTGTTGTATTAAAAACCCTTCTTATTTCATGAGGTGTGCTGATT
The DNA here is from genome assembly GCA_021234595.1 of Delia radicum. Classification (NCBI taxonomy): domain Eukaryota; kingdom Metazoa; phylum Arthropoda; class Insecta; order Diptera; family Anthomyiidae; genus Delia; species Delia radicum. The sequence goes on from CM037855.1 coordinate 68,050,697, forward strand.
GATTCGATTTGCTTAAATTTGGCATACGAGAGGTGCAAATTGGTTGATGCCCCAAAATGGCCCTGTATTGTTATCGTGTTGGTTTTGATAATACAACTTGGTCCTACTTCCAGGATTCCACAACCCGATAATGTAGCTTGTACAGTTTCAGTGCCGCAAACTGCAGAGAATTCGGTGGTTGTTGTCATAGAAAATATCCATTTGTTTGGGTTGTTTAGTTGAGTCCATGCAGATGTACCTGGTAGTCGGGCTAACTTGCAGCTAGTTGTATTTTTGTTGTTGAACATGTTGATGTCACATGAATTTATGTCTGAATCCCTTCCTAACTTGGATTGCTTGTTTTTGCATATGTAAATGTCAGGTTTGGCCTTTAGACAGTTGGTGACATCTTCAGTAGACAATGGAATGTACTGATCTCTGTGTGAATTTACTGCTATGAAGGAGCTATCTGGTATGATGGCGATGAGGGTTTGGTTCTTTTTGATTGGAACCGGAATTATCTTAAATAAATCTAAGACTTGCTGGTCAACTAGTGGTAGCTTAATTTCGAAAACTACTTCTCCTTTGGTAACAGCACCCCTGGCATTCATTAACTTGTAGAGCTGAATCAGATTGTCGTCGTCAATTGGAAGTGAATGAAAGGCCGGGAGATGAGCCTTGATGGTAGCTAACTCGGCTTTAAGCTGGTGAGGTGATAATAGCAGTGGACTTATTCTTCCATTATGTGCGTCTGTGAGCACATTAATGATTTCAGATTCTGTTCTTTGAAGATTTGTTGCTATTAGTGCGAGATGAGTTGACAGAATTCCGAATAGTTGTGTTTTGCTGATTTGTTGCGATTCTTTGTCTAATAGAATCGCTTCTTGATTGATTCTTTCCAAGATTTTGTTAATGCTTTCTTGGGTTCTGCTTTCGTCTTGTTTTATGACGTTTATGGTTGAGTCTATGATTGATGTCTGATTTTTAAATAATTGGAGGATGTGGCCTTTCTCGGTTTTAGCTTGATTAATGGTTCTGGACATTTCTTCGGCATAGTCTGAATCCAAAACACCGAATAATGATCGTGCTATATTTCCGATAATGTTAAATGCTGCTCTTTTTGCTCGATGTATTGTAAATATCTCCTTCTCTTGGCGCAATTCATTGCTTATTTGGCCAAGGTTGTTGGTAAGGACCTCGCACATAGACTGATGTTTGATTTCTGGGCACAACTGTTGTAGTGCTTGTATTCCTGATGAAAGAGACTCTAGTTCTGATGAAAACGGAGCTAAATCATAGTACACCATCATTTTCCATTCAGATGTAACTAATTTCGTTGTTCCAATTCCTTCAAAGTAGAGTCCTGGATCAGTGTGAAACTTGCTGATCTGGATGTTGCTACTTATGACTGCTGGCATGAGTAAAAGTGTTATGAGCATGGTAACTAACGTCGACTTCTTAATTGAATGAGCCTTATCGTGTTTGTGTTTCTTCGGTGGAACAACCTCTGCCTCGTCTATAGGCACAGGTCGAATTTTTAATATTTCCCTGACTGGGGTTTTTTCTTCATCTTCGTGAAATAATGGTGCCAGTCTGGTAATGGAACGCCTTGATGTTCCTGACGATGTTTTGAGATCTACCACCCGAACCTTACCGTCGTTTCCCGGGTAAGTCTTGATGATTCTTCCGAGTGGCCATCGCATAACAGGTACGTTGTCCTCCTTTATGATGACCAATTGTCCTTCCCTTACATTCTCGGAAGACCCTTTCCATTTCCGTTTTTCTTGAAGATGGTGTAGGTACTCTGTTGACCAGTTTCTCCAGAACTCGTGTTTAAGTTGAGACACATGTTCCCACCTTTTTGTAAGTGATTTGATGGGTTGTGTAGCTCCGGTATCCACCTGAGCTGTTAGTGGCGCTCCAATTAAAAAATGACCTGGCGTTAACGCGGTTAAGTCGTTCGGGTTCGTTGAAAGTGGTGTGAGCGGTCTAGAATTCAGGATGGCTTCGATCTCAGTTATAACTGTTTCAAGCTCTTCGTGAGTTAATGACGCTGTTGATACACTTCGCATTAACAGTTGTTTGGCGGATTTTACTGCTGCCTCCCATAATCCTCCAAAGTGAGGTGTTCTAGGGGGTATGAATTTGAACTCGATGTTTTCCTTGCTGCAAGATCGGATGATCGTTTCTTGTGACGTCTTAGAAAAGATAGCCTTGTCCAATTCTTCTAATTGATTTCGTGCACCTACGAAATTTGTGGCGTTGTCTGAATATATTGTCTGACAACGTCCGCGTCGTGCTAAGAACCTCTTAAGGGCTCCAATAAATGCATCAGTGGTGAGGTCTGTCACCACTTCTAAATGTACGGCTTTTGTTGTAAAACAGACGAACACTGCTACATAGACCTTATGTGGCCTTTTACCTCTTAATTTATAATGGACCCAGAAGGGGCCACAGTAATCGACTCCTGACTTGATAAATGGCCGAGCTGGTGTGACTCTGCTTGATGGTAGTTCGCCCATGACCTGGGTGAGTAATTTTGGTTTCGACCTTGTGCATCGTACGCAGCTTTGTACTATGCTTCTTGCCATTGATTTTCCTTTGATGATCCAGAATTGCTGTCTGGAAATTGCCAATAATGCTTGTGGACCACAGTGATGATTGTCCTTATGCATCATCTTCAATATTAATTTTGATATTGTATCGCTGTATGGCAACAGTATTGGATGCTTCGCGTTGTATGACAAATTTGAAGCCTCTAACCTTCCCCCGACTCGAAGAACACCGTTTTCGTCAAGGAAAGGAGATAGGCTACTGATTGGACTGGAGTTGCTCACTTCCTTGGTTGTTTTCAGTTTGATTATGTCATCTTTGAAGTCGGCTGCTTGCATGGTTTTGGCGATAATATTTAATGCTGAAGTTAATTCAGTTGGGCTTAGTATCTTGGTTAATGTTCGTTCGTCCCTTTTGAGCCTTGAGTTCTGAATAAAGCGCAAGGCATACGCTACCACCCGTTGAAGGACCTTGAAGGAATCCCGATGATTGATTTTGTATATGATATCTTCTAATCCTGCGCACGCTACTGATGCTGTGGTAACTGTGTTTTGCTTAAATTCCATTTCGATCGTCGGTTGTAGTTTTCTTGAGAATTGTTGAGGCCAATGACTTTCCTTACCATGTAAGAAAATTGGTCCATAGAACCACAACGTGCATTCTGATAGTTTCTCGGGGCTTAAACCTCTAGAGATTAAGTCTGCCGGATTTTGCTTGGAACTAACGTGGCGCCATTGCGTGTCTATCGTTAATTCCTGTATTTTGCTGATTCGATTGGCTACGAAGGTACGGAGTGAAGACGAAGGTGAGTTGATCCAATGTAGTACTATTTCAGAATCGGACCAGAAGTATGTTTGATTGTTTCTAAATTGTAGCTCTTTCCGAACTCTAGTTGTCAGTTCGGCTCCAAGTACCGCAGCACATAACTCCAACCTGGGGAGAGTTAATTTCTTGAGGGGGGCAACTCGTGACTTGGAGCATAACAGTCTGACTATAATTCTGCCATCCTTCAAAACGGAGCGTAGATAAACTGAGGCACCATAAGCCTTTTCGGATGCGTCTACGAACGTATGTATTTGAGTGCGTGTAGGGATGTGTCCATCAAAAATATGTCTTTTGGTCCTCAAGTTGTTTAAGTGGGTTAAGTTTTGACGGAATATAGTCCAAAATGAACTCAGATTTGCTAGTAACGGCTCATCCCATGTGATTTGTAATTCCCATAATTGTTGTATAAAAATTTTTGCCGCTACTACCACAGGACCTGCTATTCCTAATGGATCAAATATTCTTGCAACGTCCGATGTAACAGAACGTTTTGTTATTGTCTTCTTGTCTTGGACTTCTGCCTTAAGACAGAACAAATCTGATTTGGGAGTCCATGTCAATCCTAAAACCTTGGTTGATTGATTGTCAAAGTCTAGGTTAACCTCCAGGTCTTCAGGTGGGATGCCCTTTAATAATTGAGAATGGTTTGCGCACCATTTTCTGAGTTTAAATCCAGCTTCTTGAAGTAATCTAGTGAGTTGTTGCTGCATCTCGATGGCTGTTCTTAAACAGTTAGAGCCACTCATGCCGTCGTCCACATAAAAGTCATATCTCAAAGTATGAGCACCAAGCGGGTATCTTTCCATGTTCCGTTCTGCTAATTGTTGTAAACATTTTGTTGCGAGATATGGTGCTGCAGACGTTCCATACGTTACGGTATTTAGCTTGTATATTTGAATTGCCTCTGTTGAATTCCTCCTCCACCATATCAGCTGCATATGTCGGTCGGCAGGATGAATTAGAATCTGACGGTACATTTTCTCTATGTCTGTGCAGAATACAAATCTTGGCAGTCGAAATCTTAACAACATGCCAAACAAGTCACCCTGAGTTTGCGGGCCAGTGTGTAATATGTCATTGAGCGATAGTCCTGATGATGACTTTGCTGAAGCGTCAAAAACTACTCGAAGCTTAGTGGTGCTACTTTCTGGCTTAAGCACACAATGATGAGGGATGAAAAAATGGGGTGTTTCTATTTCCTTGTCGTTGATGCGAGTCATGTGACCTAATGCTTCATATTGGTCCATGAAATCGGTGTATTGGGATTTTAATGTTGGATCCTTAGATAACCTTCGTTCTAAGGCTTGGAACCTCGAGAGGGCAATATTTCTTGTTTCCCCTAGGGCGCTTGGGTTCTCTGAGAATGGCAATCTAACTGTAAACCTACCATTTTCGTCTCTGGTTGTGTTTTGAGCAAAGTGCGTCTCACACCTTTGTTCGTCGATTGTAAGATTTTTATCTGTCTCGAAATCGTCTAACTTCCAAAACCGTTGTATTAGTTCATTTGTGGTTTCTTCATCTTCACTGTAAACAGCGCATATTGCTGAATTACCTGAATTATCGACATCCCTTTTTATTTTACCGCTCATTATCCAGCCTAATTTTGTATTTTAGAGTGCTGGTAAATCATTCGATAGTTTAATTCTTCCGTTTAACAGTAAATCGTTGTAATACTCTGCCCCCAGCAGAATGTCAACTTTACTAGGGTCGCTGAATTTTGGGTCCGCTAATTGTATGTTTTCTGGCATTGGCCATGATGATATGTTGATTTCCTGAGCCGGTTGATCAGGAACAATGTTAGGAAGCACGTACGCCTCTAATCTCGTTTTGTATCCGCTTGTCAAGGATTGCAGATTTACATTGACACGTTTGTTCGTATGCTTTGATTTTCTGCCAATTCCTTCGATCCTCAAGGATGTTTCTGATGGTTTTATGTTAAGTTTGTTCATCAGTCTTTCCGTCACAATGTTGATTTGGGAACCGGAATCCAAAATTGCCTTGAACTCACCGAATTGCCCGTTATTAGCCTGAATTCTGACTCTTGCTGTTGCTAATAACACGTAATTCTGCCGGGCGCCATGATGTTGCGCTGAAGCCACTGTAGGTGGAGCTGGTACTGACCTTGTGACTTGATGAGACCTTACATCTTCGTCGTTATGAACCAAGGTGTTGTGTTTGTGCGGACATCTGGTGCAATGTTGATAGGAGCATTTATTCGCGAAATGCCCTGGTTTGAGACAATTAATGCATAAATTGTTTGTTTTTAAGTGTTGCAACCTTTTGTGGACAGATTGGTTTAAGAATGCTTGGCATCTGTATAGCGGATGATATTTATTTTGGCAAGCACTGCATTTAGATTCAGGAGCATATGCCTTTGTTGCTGCTGTGGAGCATGTTTTATGTGGGGGTTTTGATGAAGGTTGCTTACTCTTCTGATTGATTGCTTCCAATGTTTGGAACCTGTTTTCTAGGAAATTGAGGAATTCGTCCAGTGAAGGAATTGCCTTTGGCTGTTGTAGAGACTGCTCATATAGCATGTGAGTTCCCTTGTCTAATTTGCTGATGATTATGTGAATGATGATTGGGTCCCAAGTTTGTGTATTTACACTTAAATTGTTAAGTGCTGCAATTGTTTCTCGTGTTGTATCGTGGAGGGATTTAATGGCTGATGCAGAAGGATTATCAGCTGGTAACCTGTGCTGGCCGGTTAATCTTTCCAATAGTGTGAACGTCAAAATTCTTGTATTGTTGTACCTATCCTGAAGCATTGTCCAAGCCGTTGTGTAATTGGCTTCAGTCGGTGACAAATGCTGGATAAGGTTATGAGCCTCTCCCTTAACGTGGTTTTTCAGGAACCACATCTTTTTTATGGCTGAAATTGGCTGTTTATGTACCATCTCGTTGAACATGTCATAAAACGATTGCCATTGTAAGTATTCACCATTGAAAGGTTGTATGGTGATCTTTGGTAGATGGATCGATGATTCTTGGGGTGGCGTCATCAGACCTTCTTGAATTTCTTGAACGCGCATAATTTTGTCCCAAATTGATGATTCTGCGGCTAAGTAGTGCTCCAAATCGTACTCTTCGTCTGTGCCGCATATATTGTTGTGCAGCTGTTGCACAGTGTTGAAGTGATTTTCTAATTGCCTCAATTTCGTAGCCACGTAAATGTTGGATCTGCCTGCACTGTCTGCAAGTAATTCGTCCAACATATTATTTATGGTTCCGATGAGTGTTCGTTGTTTCATTACCAGCCCTTGTTTTGCAGGTGGTAATGATTGTTCATGTTCGGTAGCTTTAGGTCGGGCTCCTGGTGTTGTAAGCCTTAACTCTTTCATGATGTCTTCCATTTCATTCACCATGTCGCTATGCCGTTGGCCTATAGTCTCATATAGACCACTTGTGAAGTAGCGATGGTCCTCTGGCACCTTAGGTAGTCTGCGTATCATGTTGTCGGTGTTCTCTAATTTCTGCCATAGGATGGTTAGTTCGCTGGCCTTTTTTTCGTAGTATTCCAGCGTTCTTCTATCCTTGGGGGTTTTCTTTATTGTGGATATTACCCTGTTAATATCCGCAGCTAAGTCATCTTGCTGAACGGTTAGACTGTCTATGGTCGCCATAATCGCTGCCCTTGTTTCTTATTTAGGTACATGGAACTGATGAAATCGTCTTCGTAGCCTCGCTAGTCAGACTTCGTATTGAGATTGCTGCAGAAAGTCAGCTGGAAATGATGAGTCCACTGATAAACTGGCTTTGATGACTGTGGGTAGCCTTGTACTACTGCACACTCCTGAATTTTGAGCGCGTCAGCTGGAGAATGATGTGTCCACTGACGAACTGTCTTGATGTGTAATCGCTGAGTGTTTCGAGTTCCTTACCACTGGTGGGGGGGAAACTCGAAATTCAGTGATCACGTCGGGGTCACCAATATTTTGGGGTCTCTTTAGTTTGTAGTTATCCAAGCACATGAACTTGTACAACTTACTAAGGCGAGACTGTTGGTTTGTATCTTCCTACAGCACTTTAACTGTAACAAGATTGATTGTATCGTTTGGTTGAAATTAAACACTTAAACGTTGTGTTAATGACTAACGAAAACATTTATTTATTTTTGGGTTTATATACAGTAAAAAATGCAGAATTGCAATAAGGTAATATGATAACTAATTAATGTATAAAAAATATTAATATAACAAGAATTACTGACTAAGCATAACAATGTTTAATTCGTTGACTTTTATTCTATATTTTTATGCAAACAAACAGTATTTAAGTTATTGAACTTAGTCTAGATGTTTGTATGTTGAATTGTATTTAGGTTGTTGAATCATATCAATGATTAACCCATGTAGGCCTGAACAATAATGTTGCACTAAATTTCGGTGTTATGATTTTTCACTAGATGGTCAGATAGGGAAACATGATTGGGACCATATATAAACTACAGGCTTTCCACTATATGGTCATGGTTGGGAGGGGAAATATTATGTGTTAACGCCTATACACATTCGGTCAACAGAGTGTCTTCAACTTCATTTAAATGTCTTCCGTTTCCTGTCTTTATTTTTCCATTTTACTTTTTCACTTCTACAGTTTATAATCCTCATCCAGAACGTACAAATAAAATAATTCTCTGTACATACAATATCTTAATTATCGAGCTATGATAGCCACAAGAAAACCCCCGAATTGCCGACGAGATAGAGGCCGGAAAATCATACGTGCTACTGCTATTCGTACTCGATGTAAAAAACTTGCTGATTTTGTTCATTTAAAATTTCGTTATATGCTACAGATGCTTACACAATATACTACATTTCATGAATCCGGCTATTATTTTGTTATTGTTTTTAAAAGATTTACATGAAAGAGATAAAATTATTGTATTGTTAATAAGCGAAAGAGATAAAGGAGAAGGAATAAATATCTACGGTAGACTTTACACTAAAATAAATGTGACATCTTTTGAAGTCACTGTCAAACGTCGTTATTTTCGGCGCATTTTCTCTAGCAGCGACAATCTGGGCCGACACTTAAACTACTGAAATTAAATTTTTTAACTCAAAAAAGTAATAAATGAGTAATGAGAATTCATTTCTTATGGAAATGAATTTAAAATAAAAAATATTTATTACTAATACATATAAATGTTTATAAAAAACAACTACATAAATATTACAAAAAAAACAACAACTATATATACAAGGTGGCGCAAAAATAACCTTCCGATGTTTTTTGGCTGTAATTTAAAAAAAAAATGAAAAACTTTGATTCTTCGTGTGGACTATTTTTATTTGGTATTTTAATTTTTTTTACATCAAGTCGAGAATATGATGTCATGTAAATGGCCGCCGCCACAGTTGATTGTCATTTGAGCCATTTTTATGGCATTTTCCATCACTTTGGCCAAAACTTCCGGCGATAGGTCCTCACATTCTTGACGGATATTGTCTTTAAGAGCTGCAAGAGTCTGAGGCTTGTTGACATAAACCCGCGACTTCAAAAAGCCACACAAAAAGAAGTCTGGAGCGGTCAAATCAGGCGATCTTGCTGGTCCGATGACTCCTCCAGCGAAAACAGCACACCATACAGTAGCTTTGAGCGGGTTTAATGGCTCTTCGTGGGTTACACACGGATTTTCAGTGCCCCAGAAGCGTAAATTTTGCTTATTTACGTACCCGCTAAGATGGAAATGGGCCTCATCACTCATGATTATTTTTGATGAAAAATGTCAAATAAATAGGTCAAATAAATAGTCACCAATATTCCGCGTTCTGGAGCAGTGTAGCGTAACATTGTTTATTAACGTGTATTTCGCATGTGTTTACTACACAAATGTCAAAACAGAACTGACATTAGGGGCCAATCGCAAAATTTATAGCATTTTCTGATAGGAGGATTACTTTTGCGCCACCTTGTATAACTAAAACACAAACCGCCCGACCACATTTTATTAATTTTACAGTAGAAGCAAAAAACATTTTTATATAAAAAATATTATTTTTCCATTGCAAATTTTTTCAACATTCCCGGTTAAAAAAGTTCGTATATGGACATATATATTTTTTATATGATCATATATGGTCATTCAAAAATTAATCTACATTTCCATATATGGACAAATATAATCATATGTGTTATTATTTTATAGGGTCTTCCATATACGTTCATACATTATACATTTTTGCATTTTTTTTTAAAAATTTTGTATTTTAAAAAACTGTATTATTTAATAGTTTAAATTGCGATAAAATAAAAGTTGTTTTAAATGGCAAAACATGTATAATAGGTATTTATTTCAGCGCAAACATTATGTTTATTATCGCAATGCAACGAAATATTTAAAACAACTTTAAAACAAAGTATAATACGACCACATTAAATTAAAACATTGTGACCAATACTATTAATATTATAAGTTTTTTAAACAGCACCTAACACATAAAAATACGAATTACTTAAACATTTTATATTTTTTTCTCTTACAATTAAAAAAAAAATATTTTTTATTTAATATTTAGATTTAATCATGATCTTGTATCTTAGAATTTTATTTATTTCGTATTTTTATCTGTGAGTTTCTGTTTAAAAAAACTTAAAACCCTAATTTTTTCCAAAATATTTTAATTTAATCAACGGTTATACCTCTATGTGCGCTTTATAATGTTAATAACAATGATTACTAAGACACATTTTTTATTTTTTTTTTCTTTTTTATGGACCTATTTGTCAAAAATAGAAATTTTAAAAAACTGTAAACACCCCTTCTGAACTTAATAAAATTTTAGTTTAATGTTAAATGCGGTAATATTGTCGTAATGAAGAGAAAAGTATTACAAAAAATCTACTTATTTTACTGACAAAGAGAGTAGCGTAAATAGTGTGGATTGTCTATTGTATTAGAATTGTACGTTATTGTATCAGTTTATATATAAACTGATACAAATATATATAATTATATAAAAACCATATATTATTGTATCCGAATTTATACCTGATATAATCTATATATATAAAATACAATGTTTGTATATTTGTCCTCTATATACTCTAAAACTATCCAACCGATTTGGCCCAAACCGGTTTCATTTGAAAGGTTATAGTCAAAATTAGGTTTTCGGCTATATATATTTCAAGTGGGCGTGGCCCCTCCCACATAAATTGAATAACATCATATATCTTGACTATTGTGATAGCAAGAGTTTTGAATCACTGCAGTATCCCATATGTTACTGATTTGAATAATCAGGAAAAAAATGGGCGGACCAGTGGGAGTGGCAGCTCCCATACAAAGTAAATATTTAATATCATATATCTACAGTACTATAATAGCCATAGTCTTAGAAATTTGTGCACGTTGATTATTTGTTAATGTGAATAGTCATGGGAAAAAATGGGCGTGATCGGACCAGTGGGCGTGTTAGCTCCCATACAAAGTAAATATTTAATATCATATATCTACAGTTCTATAATAGCCAGAGTCTTAGAAATTTGTGCACGTTGATTATATTATCATACCAGTGGGCGTGGCAGCTCCCATACAAAGTGATTATTTAACTCATATACAAAATTAATATTAATATTGAATATCTAGGGTTCTATATTAGCTATATAGCCTTCAAATTTTGTACGAGTCCATCAATTACAAATATTAGTAGTTGAACTGAAAATGGGCGGAATGGGATAAATGGGCGTGGTACCAAAAAGAAAAAAACAAATAAGCATTAAAATAAATTATCACATTCAAGACTTTTTGCAAGGTTATTTAATAATGTTGTTCAAAAATTGTTTTAGAGTTCCTCATAGTCCTAGAATAAATAAAAAAGGTAAAGAAGTAAACAATAAATTTTATGATATGGTTTTAAGTAACAATTCATGTTTAACAGGTACACTTAACATAAAAAATATATTTTATATTATATATATATTTTCACATGCGGTTTAATTTCCATCATTACAGAATTTAACAAGTGAATTAGTTAAGGTATATACAAGTCATCATAGAATTAACAAGTGAAATGGATCAGGTATATTTCATTCAACTGATTTCCTTCTTAAAATTTTATTGGGATTTCCCCCGTTAAGCGTGAAAAACGCGTTTTCAATAACACAGGTATTCATTGAACATTTTTCAATAATTTTATTGCTGCATCAGGCAAATTTTTTTAAAAAAAATGAATATATAATTCTGTTTTTTAACATTTGTTTGCCATTGTTATTTTTTAAGTGATAGTGAAAAGTTATAAAGTGTGTAATTGTTAAAATAGTGAAAATAGCGAAAAACAGCCCTAGACCAGATGCCGACAGATGAATTTACGGTTGTGATAAGAGCTGACCAGACACCGGCTGGTGAGCATGAGGAGCGCTTTAATGCACCGGTAATAGGTGACGTCGCAGTTGTTATGGCAGTTGTTTTCAGCTATTCATTTTATATACTTCAGCAAATAAAGGCGATAGAAGGACAAAGAGGCGTTGGGCTTCCCATGAAATTACAAATTTTAAAATGATTTACTAATGTGAATTTATTTTTTTAATTATTTATTTGCGTAAAAGAAATTTCTTGATTTAAAGAATTAATTACAATTAAAATTTGAAGGCAAAACAACGTTTGCTTGGTCAGCTAGTTGCATATATAAATAAATACAAATTATATAAATTGTATATATAAATTTTTCATTTTTGTATATGATTGTATGAAAATAGTGCTAAACGATGAGTACTATTCAGTTGATTATGGGAAAAATACAAAAAAAATCGAGAATACTTACAGTTTGCTACACGTAGTTTTTAGATTTTTGTACAAAATTTCACTCTAATTTGGTAATGCTGAGCATATTTTTGGAAATATATTTTTTATAAAATTTTCCCAAATCTGTTTATGACAATGTTCATTAGTTAAGCAAGGTCAACATATAAATTCTCCCAACAGTGTTTATGATCAGATTATTAGTTTACGATTGATATATGTAGATAAAACAAGCCATGTTTATCCCCAGATAAACAAAGTTTTGGTACGCATGTGTAGTGCACCGAAGAAAAAGATTAAAATATTAGTTCTAGTTTAGTTTTAAGATTTAGCTCTTAAGGTTTTTAATTTTAATAAAGAATTAATATTAAACAAATGCTATCCCATAATATGGTCATCTTTGCCAAACTTTTAGGCTCTTATTTGTCCAAAAATTTAAAAAATACATTACAAGGGCCGCGGATTGCTACTTTAAGTAAAAAAATTGTTGGGCTTTTATCCATAAACAGCTCAATAATACCTATCGTTTGATAGTCTTCAGGATAGGCTAATATACATCCTTCAGATTTTAAATGCGGCTATATATAGTTTCATCCAAACGAAGATATATATTTTTCTGGCATGGTACTATGAATGGGTCAAGATGTCCTTTTATCCAAAATGAAATACATATATTGGAATATTACACTATATGCTATTATATATATTTTTGTGTTATGTCTAACAATAGATGTATTCGTACATAATTAGATTAACCATATATAATTGTATATGTGATATACGATTGTGTATTGGTCGATATGTAATAGGATGTAGTTATGTGTGGCATCGTATTTAAATTTAGAGGAAACAATTTTTATATATAAACATATATAAACATGTATAATGACATTGAATAACATACATATATTTATATAAAATAATGCATGATTATATGTAAAGATTTTACTCGGGATATGAAAACGCATATACTTCCGTATATATTTATATATATATATTTCCATATTTGTCCATATACTCAACCATATATGGCCATATATGAACATATTTATACTTATATGAATTTTTTTAATCTAGTATATATTGTTTACAATGATGTAACTTTTTCATTTCATTTTTGCAATATATAGAAAAAGCTCAATTGTAAAATATAAAAAAACAAAAAATACAAACATTCTTAAAAGGGTAAAATCCTTACTGCAAAAAATATCTCTGGTGTAGACAATGTTGTGTATACAAACCTTAGTTAGGGACTTTTGCGTTTGACATATAAACGCTTTTGTATTTTGTTAATAAAATCTCTACCGTTGATCGGAGGAGTCTAAATTTGTGGGCGTGTATTTTGATGGAATACATCAGAAGCAATCAAAAAAGCAATTTTGAATTTTTTGTTAGTTAGGGCCGTTTGCGTTTTAGCTAACGATATGTTGATGTAACCTTGTTTTTTTTTATAAAATGTTTCTAAGCGATAGTAAATTTGAGCATTTACTTAATTGATTCAATTAATTTTTAATTGACAGCTTTTAAAATTTTTAATAAATCGTTTTAATTGAAAAAGTAGGGAAATATTATTTTCTGTGTAGATTCTGACACATTGTTGCTTCCGAAAAAAATGGATTTGGATTATATACATATGTTAAATATACAAGTTTGATATAATTTTTATTAAAAATAAAAATTATATTTTTTCGACCTTTAATTGTGCAATGAAAATTAAATTTATTCAAGTTTGAGGCCATACTCTATATTTCTTTATTAGGATATTGTACTAACAAATAATCTATAGTTTTTGTTTTCAAATTTATTAATTGACCACTTTCAGGAATGTGTTGCTAGATCTATTTCGGGAATTTTCTAGGTTCCCATCATCAGAACACATATAACCTAGTTTTCCCACTAAATGAGTTTGAAGTTAAAGATTATCACCATTCATCAAAAATAAATTAAACAATACACACTTTTTGCTTTGACTCTCCTTTTTATTTTTACACTTGTTTTGTTTTTATTTAAAACCCCTATTTTAAAATATCCTAATAAAGAAATATATATACATAAATCGAGGCCGAACTTGAATAATTTTCAGTTTCAACGTTAAATATATTTAATAAACATTATCCAAATTCAATGTAATCTCATTTTTGTTAGTGCCATCTCCGAATTTTTTGTTCATTTTTGTTCGATAGTCTGTCGAAAATTTAAGAATTTCGAAAAATTGGCATAAAATTAATTTGATCGTCAGGAGAGTAAGTTTTACACACATATTGATTGTATGGTTTTGCAAGTTCCTGTTAAGTTGTAGAAAAGAAGTACACAAAGAAAAATAATGTTCCAACCGAATTGAAAAGTGTATTTTGGTTGCTACAGCAAATAAATTCGGTCATATTAAAATGAGATTTCTAGATATGTTTGGTGTTCCAACAAAAATAAAGTTGTATTAACCGAATTTTATTGTGAAAACTAACATTTTGTTGTGCCAACATATTTTAATCGTAGTAACCAAATTTCAGTTGGAAATCGTTAAAATTTTCTCTGTGTAGCAAACAGGGATTCGGTAAAGTTAAAGTATAAATTTTTGATTGTTCAGTTTTTTTTTTATTTATATGAGTTTTTTTCAGATTTTTTATCGTTTTATATATATTTTCTAGGGACCAAAAATAACTGTTATTTTAAAATTTTTAAACAAAAAAAAGCATTAATGCTCTTTAAAATTTGGATTTTTATTTTTTCGAGCAAAAATAAAAGTATTTTTTGACTTTTTTTTCGAGCAAAAATACAAGAGATTTTTTTACTTTGTTTTTTTTTTGAGCAAAAATAAAAGTTTTTTTTTTTCAAAAATGCTTTAAAATAAAAAAAAAATATTTTTGAACAGTTCTTAACAAACTCATCAATATGTGAGGAATCCTGATAAAAATAACCTTCATGGGAATTTTTAATTGCCATAAATCTAAAAAACAAGAACAATAAAAATCAAAAAAAAAACTTTTATTTTTGCCCAAAAAAATAAAAAATAGATAAAAAAATATAAGTAAAAAAATAACTTTTATTTTTCTCAGAAAAATAAAAGTCAAAAACTAACTTTTATTTTTGCTCGAAGAAAAGGAATAATAATCTCGGTCCCTGATATATTCAGTTCGAAAATATCTTTAAAAAGAGCATCACTCAACTAAAAAAGATAGTAAAAAAATCTAAACGATTTTAACTTTACTATTTTTGTAGTAATTTTTACAAACATTTTTTATATTAGTAACATTTATTGCAATTCTCATTTTACAAATTACTGAATATTGTACTAATATTCTTTGTTTTAGGGAAAATTTTTACTATTTTTTGAAAACCAGTTGATAAATTAACAAATAACTTTCTACTTACACTGTTAAAATTAAAGGAATGTTAAGTTTATTTCGTCACAAATACACGAAAAACAATAATTGTTTCTACTAATTCCATTGTACTACAATGTCAGCAGACATGTGTTACTAAAGTTAGAAAAAAATTCCACAAGGCTCAAAAAAAGTTAATTTTACGTAATAATAGCAAAATTTTTTGTAACCATGACAGATTTTTTTCTTAGTGTACAGTATAAGAATTCCAAAATATGTTTATGTTTTTGGCTATTTATTTTTTTAGATGACTGTGAGAAATAGTAATTTTCATTTAAACACAACTACAATTACAGTTTAAAATTACTATTAACGTTTCTCATCCGAATCTCATGATGCAAATTACTCTTAAGTATTTGCCTTCAGAGTGTAAATGTATTATCTGTACTTACTTGGGACAAACGACTCTCATGTTTTCTCGATCGGCTATACATAATAAATCTAAATGCTCCAATAATGTAATAGCATGAGGCACTTGCAATGAAAGGAATTCTGAAAAATAACAATTAATTAATGTTAATTAGATTCCAAATTAGTTGTTAGATACCCACCAGGCGGTTGTGGTATAACGCGTAATAGACGTCCCGCTGCATTGAATTTCAGAATTCTTTGATTACAATATCCATCGGCTATAAAAAACTACAAAAATAAAATTTTGTTATATTATATGATTTGTAAAATGTTAAGATAAGGGGGAGGGTCTACAGTACTTCTTAGAACTTTTACATCTGAAAGCAAAAAATTTTGCATGCCGAAAATTTAGCATTCATAGAATAGTCTAATGTTACGATGAATCTTGGAATCACAAAAATCAAAACACTGTGGAATTCTTATGGTGTATTCTTTTATTTTTTTTTCTTTATGTCAGAGTATTGTTTACTCTTTTAAATCTAAGTTAAGTCTGAATCCTTACAACTAAAATATTTACAGCTTATATACTAAAATATAACTTAGAATTATTGAGTGCCTTTGCAGTATTAGAGTGACCTTAGACAACATTTATTACATTGAACACATCTGCGACACATATGTGTCGGATATCATATATGTGACAAGTACTTGCATGTGTCACACATTCTTCCGGGTGGTCAACGTGGCTAGCAGACACAACCAAACATATTTCGTTTATTGTTTATGGTGCCGTCATAAAATGCATCATAAACAATTGAAATAAACAAGCAAAACAATGAAATTAGAAACCCTTTTAGTTTGTACTTAATTTGAGTCTTTTAATGTTAACTTGAGTAGGTTTAAATTACCCGAAATGAAATCACTCTATACTCAGTATTTATGCACACTTTGAATACTCTACAGTATACATTCATTACACCATCGCCCTCAAGAGGAATCATTCAATTTCTTTAAATTAAAAACAAGAAATTGGAGGATTACTATGAATATACTGTATGCTTGTTTTTACATTATTGGTTCTGATTACCATATATATATATATATATATTTTTTTTTTGTTTTGTCTTATTGCACTAAGTTCTCTTTCTTATATTTTTGTTGTATTATTTTATTTTGTAACTTTATACTTTGTGAATGAAAAATATGATAATGTCCTTAACACTTAAATAATAATTTCATTAACATTTTAGTAATAATAAATTAATGAACAGTTAATAAATGTTTAATCAGCTTAATTAATTACACAACTCAAAGAAAATAATTTTTGTTTTCATATATCTTATAAAGAGTTATATTTCTTTAGTAAATCCTTATGGTAAGTTTTAATGTTATCTCCTATTTTTACAGAAACATTTAAATCATTAATTTCTACTATACTATATGGTCCTCTATATGGTGACTCGTATTTTCTTCTATTCTGTACTCTAACTAACACTAAATCTCCTACCTCTAGTTTTATACTATTTGTCTTTTATGTGATTCTATTTGTCTGTCTTTTTTTACTCGTTCTGTCATACGTTTTGCGTTGTCTAGTGAATATTTTAATCTGTCTTTTAGCTCATTGGCATAATTATCGAAGTTATATACCTTCCGGATATCATCACCTGGTAAACTGGGTAATTTTCCAAATACTAACTCAAATGGAGAGTATTCAGTATCTACATGAGGAGTTACGTTGTATGCAAATGTGTAGTATGGAATCCATTCTACCCAATTATTATTATCCTCTACGAAAGATACAAAATATTCATTTAGGACTCTATGGTTTCTCTCCACCGTGCCTAATGTTTCATGATGATAAGGTGTTGAAAATCGTTGCTCAATAATGTGCATATCTCCTTCATCAACTCATTCGTAAATTCTGTTCCTCTATCTGATTTAAGAGTGCTAAATAATCCGTATTTTAATATGACATTCTCCATTAATGCTCTTGCAATTGACTTTGCTTCCTTCGTCTCCATTGGACAAGCAATTACATATTTTGTCAATTCGCATTGCATAGTTAATATATATCGGAAATTATTCGTTGGGCGTAAAGGACCATATCGGAAATTATTCGTTGGGCGTAAAGGACCAACTGTGTCTATCACCATTGTGTTAAAGCTTTGTGACGGCGTATGGGTCACTTTAAGTGGTTCTCTTGTGTGTTTAATTTGTTTATTTCTTTGGCATAAGTCACATTTTGATACAAAATTTTTACCATTTTAGACATGTTCTTCCACGTGTATTTCTGTTTCAGTTTCAGTAAGGTTTTCCTCACACCAAAGTGTCCTCCTTGGGGAGTGTTATGATATAATTCTATGAGCTCTTGTTTTCTGCTTTCATTTATTATCTGTTGAGGTTTATTTTATAGTAATATTTTTATGTCATCTGTACTTGATTTGTTCAAATCATTATACCTGGCCTTAAATTCATCTGCCGGAATTATTTCAAATATTGCATCATCTCTTGCGAAGGCAAATTTTTAATTTTTACTTGTTTTCAAATAAGATGAAATCTTCTCCAATAGAGTACCTAAGCACTTTGGATTATCGCTACATCTAATGCGCATTTCATTAGTATATTTAATGCATCTGTAATGTATCTATATATATCATTACTCGGCCTTTTTTCTAAAATAAAGTTTAGTTTGCATGCATTTTTAATATCTTTGATGGACGTGCAATCCCACATTCGGAGTTGATAAAGCTCACTATGAGAATCGCTTTTGATATTTTCATTAATTGATGACTTCTAGTTCATACCTCTTGTTACCACTAATGTCTTCTTTAGACTTTCATCATTTTCCAATGGTATCATACTTTTTAATATTGTGGAGTCTACACCTTTTACAACTGTAATTCAAAAAATATCAATTGAAATTCAAAATTTCCATTTGAAATTCAAAATTTCCATTTGAAATTCAAAAAATATCAATTGAAATTCAAAAATTCCATTTGTAATTCAAAAAATATCAATTGAAATTCAAAATTTCCATTTGAAATTCAAAAAATATCAATTGAAATTCAAAAAATATCAATTGAAATTCAAAATACATCAATTGAAATTCAAAATACATCAATTGAAATTCAAAAATTTCTATTTGAAATTCAAAAGTTTCTATTTGAAATTCAAAAATTATTCCATTTGGAATTCAAAACATATCAATTGAAATTCAAAAATTTCCATTTGAAATTCAAAAGTTTCCATTTGAAATTCAAAAATTTCCATTTGAAATTCAAAAATTTCTATTTGAAATTCAAAAATTTCCATTTGAAATTCAAAAAATTCCAATTGAAATTCAAAAAATATTCCATTTGAAATTCAAAAAATTCCAATTGATATTCAAAATACATCAATTGAAATTCAAAAAATATCAATTGAAATTCAAAAAATATCAATTGAAATTCAAAACACATCAATTGAAATTCAAAATATGCCAATTGAAATTAAAAAATTTCCATTTGAAATTCAAAAAATTCTAATTGAAATTCAAAAAGAATTCCATTTGAAATTCAAAGAATTCCAATTGAAATTCAAAAAATGTAAACAAATCAAAATGTAAACATTAGGCCAACACTTTTTTAAGTATTTTGGTTTATCATGGGTGATAAAAATTTAAAGAATTGTTTTCCATAGCCAACTTGAAAAATTTGTATATTTGAATTTAATTTCAGTGGAAATTTTGTATAACTACAATAATTCGAACAAATTTAAATATTTGAACAAAAAATATAAAAATTCTTATACATTTTTGACACGTTTAATTGAACAAATTAAAATATGCCTTTAAACAGCCAACTAAAAACGAAAAACATATTTGAAATTATGTTTAAATGAAGTTTTTTGATTCATCAATAAATAAAAGTCTTTTAAAAAAAAATTTTTAAATTTAATTCTAAAGAAAATGTGAAAAAATTCAAATGACGTTTTCACAATATTATTTTGAAAACCGAACTATAAAAGTTATTTTTGAAATTAAATTTTAAAAAATCTTTTGGGACTCCTATTTTTGTTTTCAATATATATTGCATTGTGGAGGCTAAAAAAGTTTCATCAAAGTCAAATTTATTATTCCAGAATTTCATGTCTCTGGGTTCTTTAATTAAGATGAAATGAGGCAGCCACGTAGCCAGAACAATTTTTTACCGGCCCAACAACAAATTATATAACAACAAGAGAGAAATATTATTTTTTTATGTATTGTTCTTGTTGTTTTTGTTGTTGGGCCGGTAAAATATAGTTCTGAGGGGTTCCACTTTCACTCGGTATTTTCTTGCATTTACTACCATTTTAAAATGACATTCCACAGGATCTTTATGATAGAGTTAAACTAATTTTTCAAATTAATGGTTTCCCACTTCAGCGGTTTCTCTTTATTAATGACAAGCGAGTACGTGAGTGAGTAATCCATCCAAACACTTACTCTGAACGTCACTAGTTTATACATCAATAGTTGCATGCATAAATATTTTATGGCTTTATGACAGGTTATTACAAATATTTTCCAACAAAATCTTGTATACTCTCCTGCAATAAATGCATTAAAAGTTTTAATAATGTTTTTATCACCCATGACAAACCGAAATACTCAAAAAAAGTGTTGGCCTAATGTATTAATTTCTTAAATTGATTTGTTTACATTTTTTGAATTTCAATTGGAATTTTTTGAATTTCAAATGGAATATTTTTTGAATTTCAATTAGAATTTTTTGAATTTCAAATGGAAATTTTTGAATTTCAATTGACATATTTTGAATTTCAATTGATGTGTTTTGAATTTTAATTGATATTTTTTGAATTTCAATTGATATTTTTTGAATTTCAATTGATGTATTTTGAATTTCAATTGGAATTTTTTGAATTTCAAATGGAATATTTTTTGAATTTCAATTGGAATTTTTTGAATTTCAAATAGAAACTTTTGAATTTCAAATGGAAATTTTTGAATTTCAAATGGAAACTTTTGAATTTCAAATAGAAACTTTTGAATTTCAATTGATATGTTTTGAATTTCAAATGGAATAATTTTTGAATTTCAAATAGAAACTTTTGAATTTCAAATAGAAATTTTTGAATTTCAATTGATGTATTTTGAATTTCAATTGATGTATTTTGAATTTCAATTGATATTTTTTGAATTTCAAATGGAAATTTTGAATTTCAATTGATATCTTTTGAATTTCAAATAGAAATTTTGAATTTCAATTGATGTTTTTTGAATTTCAAATGGAATTTTTGAATTTTAAATGGAGTTTTTGAATTTCAAATGGAAATTTTGAATTTCAATTGATATGTTTTGAATTACAATTGTAAAAGGTGTAGTTGTATCCGTGACAATGCGTCCGCATTCGTGTTATTGGATCCTTTTTTATATATGATATCAAAATCATAATCTGAAAGTTCCAATCTTATCCTTGTCAGTTTAGAGCTTGGGTTCTTATGGGAAAATAAGCATATTAAGGGTCTGTGGCCTGTTACGACAGTGAATTTTCTCCCATACAAATATGGTCTAAAAAATTGTATGCCCCAACAAATACCTAGTAATTCTTTTTCAATCACAGGTTTATTTCTCTCGTGTTTATTAAGAGATCTACTCGTATAGGATATAGGCAAATCTTCACCTATTGGACCTCTAGATAATACTGCTCCGAGTGCGAAATCCGATGCGTCCGTTGTCAATACGAACGTTTTCTCAAAATCGGGATATTGCAATATTGGTGGGCTCATAAGGCTATTCCTGAGGCTTTCAAATGCCAGTTGGCAATTTTCAGTCCTTTCGAACTTTGTGCCCTTTTTCAACAAATTGTTAAGACAGCTTGCAGTTTCGGCGAAGTTCTTTATGAATCTTCGGTAGTAGTTGCAGAAAGCTACGAATCTCCTGACTTCGTCAGAATTTTTTGGAATAGGATATTTAGAAATCGCATCGTACTTGCTGGGGTCTGGTTTAATGCCATTTGACGTTATGCAACTGTAGTTCGCCTCCAAGTGGTGCATCCTGGGTAACGCTAAATGAACTATCGCGAATCGGAAGCCAAAGTTTACGTTTAATCGACTCACACCAGATAAAACCTCCTGGCTAATAAATACAGAGAATCGAAAATACACAAATTACAAAGAAAAGAAATATACGCATATAGCTCCGATTCCTAAAAGGAATACTTAACACGTAAATTAGACAAAAACACACGTATTAACAAGAAATAATACTATATACACAAGCAAGATTACGAAAAAAAAAAATAAAAAGATATTTACTATTATGGCCAAGGCCGCAAAAATAATAGGACCTCAGGTCCGAATATGTCAGTTAAATATAGAGGGCATTAGCAAAGCTAAGTCCGACTATCTGTCTCGATTACTGACAGATGAAAAAGTAGACGTAGTCCTAATCCAGGAAACACACACATCATCGAATGATATTTTATACAAAAGAGGTAACATTCCTGGCTTCAAATTATTAGCAGCCATCAACCACCCTAGATACGGCATTGCCACTTATATAAAAAATGATATCCACGGGGCAGAAGTCCTCTCATGTACTAACTCAGCTGACATCTCAGTCATCACAGCCATCGTTCACGGTTTACACATCACTAATGTCTATAAACCACCAGCGATTCCCTGGCCCGAAAACGTTCTCCCCACTTACCCTCACCCGGCCATTTACTGTGGGGATTTTAACAGCCATCACAGCCTCTGGAAGTACGCAACCGATGATGAAAATGGTGAATCTCTCTGCCATTGGTCGGAACAAAACAGCCTCCAACTCTTGTTCGATGCCAAAGATCGCGGCAGCTTCCACTCCGCAAGATGGAGAAGAGATTCTAATCCTGACCTCTGTTTTGTCTCCAGCCTTAACGACAATCCTTTAGCGGCATCGAGGTCTATATTGTCCAACTTCCCACAAAGTCAGCATCGTCCAGCAATTGTAAACATCGGCGTTACTATACCCATCATGAAAACTTCTCCAAGGCCTAGATGGAACTTTAAGAAAGCCAGCTGGGCAAAATACACTGATAAACTAGACTGCGACATTCGCTTTATCCCCCCAACAGTAGCAAACTTTGAGCGATTCTCTGGCCTAGTTATTGCCACGGCCAAAAAGTGCATCCCTAGGGGTTTTCGTAAAGAATACATCCCATGCTGGAACGAAGACAGCGACAGGCTTTACGAAGAATTAGTACTGGTCAAAATCCTGAAATTGCGGACGAACTAATTAAAAGCTTAGACGACGCAAGACAGTCAGAGTGGTTCAACTCTGTATCCCAAATGGACTTCAAACACTCCAGTCGCAAAGCTTGGAGCCTGCTACGAAGGCTAGGATCTGCAAACCCACCACCTTCTTCCAAGCCACCAATTGACCCAAATCCAATTGCCCGTCACATAGTAGACGTATCTAAAGCTGACTCAGACAAATCTTTCACCCGCAAGATCAACCAAGAACTAAAGATTTTACGTTCTCAAACATCCCCAAATGAATCATATTCCAACCCTTTCTCTGAAATAGATATTTCAGAAGCTCTATCGAAGGTTAAAAATGGCACAGCGGCAGGGATTGACTGCATCTATCCCGAGTTTATCAAACACAGCGGCCCCCTCACGAGAACATGGCTCGCTAGATTTCTACACCGATGTACTTCTGTCAGGAAACCTTCCGGCCTCATTCAAGAGATCAAAAATTATAGCTTTACTAAAACCAGGAAAAGACCCAGCAGAAGCATCAAGTTACCGACCAATCGCCCTTCTTTCTGTCTGCTTGAAACTTTTTGAACGTCTTATTCTGAGCCGAATAGAAGAATACATCGAAAGGGTTATCCCTCCAGTACAAGCGGGATTTAGAAAGGGCCGCAGCTGCACCGACCAAGTTTTAGCCCTTACCAACTATATAGAAACCGGTTTCGAAAAGATGCAGAAAACAGCAGTGTCATTCGTTGACTTAACAGCAGCCTACGACACAGTGTGGAAGAAAGGCCTCATCCTAAAATTAACAAAGGTAATTCCTTGTAGCCGAATCTGCAATATTATACTTGCGATGCAAGCAAGTTCTTGGTGTGTATAGACGTGTTTCATAATAGCTCCCAATATAAAGTGATTTTTAACTAGAAGAAGCAGATTAAAAAAAATATAAAAACAGATAAACCAAAAACTATTAACTAAAAGTGATACTCTATAATAGAGGTGTAATCAACAGGCCTATAGTTTAAAAATAAAAGCAAAATAAAAAATCTGAAAATCAAATTAAATTCATGAAGAAATTTGGGCAAATAAGAAAACAAAGCAAATAAAAATAAAATAAAAAAACTGCAGTAATAATCGCTCTGTGTGTAAATGAGCTCTGCTTGGTTGTGAGAATAACAAATCCTACTCATATCAAAAGTACTCAGTGGTGAAAGTTCTACTTAAAGCTTCCCAAAAGCTCTTTTAGATAAAGCTTTATTTTGAATTTACTACAGCCTAAAAGTATGTCTTCAACAAATCCGAACAAACGTCAAGCTGTAATGTCTCCAGAATATACAGTGGAGAACGAAACTGTAGGTAAAATGGCTGTTAAAGATTTAATTGGTTTGATAAATCAATCTCTTGATGAAAAGCTGAAGTCATTGCCGTCAAAAGATGATATTCAACAAATTAGCAGCAAAGTTGAGAATGTATCAGAAAAAATTGAGGTATTATCGGCAGAAAATCAAATACTCCAAGAAAAAGTCAAAGCTTTAGAAGAGGAGAAAGAAATCAGAGCGAAGAATGTTAATGTTGGAAGACAAAGTTAAGAAAAGAAGTATCATCATCAAAGGACTAAAATCTCAAAAATCTTTGTATAAAGCGGTAGATAATCTTTTCAAAAATATGCTAAAAATTAGCCCAAGAGTAGAGATTGAATCTATCAGAAAACTACACGATAGAGATGAAAAGATGGCAGTTGTGGTAGAACTTAAATCGGAAAGAATGGTATCCGAAGTATTCAGGCATACATCAAATTTGGCAGGAAGTAATATATTTATAGAAAATGATCTAAACGGCAAACGACAACAAACAAAAAAGGTTATGTTACAACTGAAAAAGGAGATTATAGCTGTTAGTAAATCTAAACGTGTAATGGTTCGAAGCGATAGAATAAGAGTGGGAGAGAAATGGTTTTATTTTAACAAACAGCATGTATTGGTTTGCAACAATGAAAGCGGTGAGGATACTCTTAAAGAATTATATGGAGATTTATTTTCTCAAATAGATATATTATATGATAGTTTGTTAAGCAAAATAAATTCAAAAAACTAAAAAATTTAAATATTAATAAAAAAAATATATTAAGTCAAAGCATTGATAATAATCAAATTGTTTTTAAACATTTTAAAATTCTTTCATATAATGTTCACGGGTTACAGAATAAACTTTTATATAACGATTTTTTTAATTTTTTTAATTGAAACGCATTTAATAGAAGAAAAAATAGAACAATTTAAAAATACTTCAAAAATCTAACCACGTTTTGGAAACCAGCATATAAAATTAGCAATTACGGGAGGGCAATTGGAGGGTGTATGTTTAGCATCAATAAAAACATTAATTCATCACAAATTAAGTGCAACTTCTTACATCAACACGGAATGGATACAATAAAGGTTATGATAAATAGTTTGGAGATTTTAATATTTCCGTTATATATAAGAGGTGCGGAGTGGGAATCCGATTTTGGTATGATGGAGAAATACTTTCTTGAATTTTGCCCAACAAATGCAGTAGTTATAGGTGATTTAAATGCACGGATTGGTAATATCCAACAAGAAATAGACGAAGGGTATTTATCAGAGTTTTACTCATATACTGGGCAAAGAAAATCAGAAGACTCAGAAATAACAGCATGGGAAAAAAGGTAATGGAGTTTTGTGGTGATTATGGTTTGACAGTTCTTAATGGGGCAACTCGAGGTGATGAACTTGGAAAATACACATTTATTGGTGGTAGAGGAGAATCGGTTATCGACATTTGTGCGGTATCACAAGAACTGCTCGGATATGTTGATTTTTTTAGAGTGGATGAAAAAATATGGTCAGACCATTTGCCAATATGTCTAGAACTTAAAATAAAAGTTCACACTGAGCAAATAAAAACTCTTTTGTTGCCAAAATTGCAGTGGAAAAATCACCTTAAAAACCAATACAACGAAAATGTTTTAAACAATCTAAGTGTTTTAAAGAGAGAAAAAGATGTACTAGATTTAGAAGACATCGTAGATGTTATACGCAAATCCACAAATAAAAATAATAAAAAAAATAACGAAGTATTTACAGCCAAAAATAAATGGTTTGACTGGAAAAGTTACGAAGCTAGAAAATTCTCTTTCGAAATGCTAAAAAACTATAGACAAGACATGAACCAAGAAACGAAAAGAAAATATCTAATGGCAAATGAAAAGTTCAAAATAATATGTAAGAGTAAAAAGGATAAATATTATAAAGATTTAGATATAAAACTAAACCAAGTTACAGATAGTAAATCCTGGTGGAGGCTTGCTAACGAAATAAGAAACAAAAATTATCAAGAACTCCCAAATATTCCTTCGTCTGTTTTTAAATCATATTTTATGAAATTACTTAATCCTATTCAAACTGCAAAAGATATTTATTATGCTGCACTGTATCAAACCGATGATTTATTGGATAAAAATATAAGCTCCACCGAAATTTACGACGTAATTGCAAAGGCCAAGCCAGATAAAGCTCCAGGTGAAGACAGAATTCCGTATGAATTTTTTAAAAATGCTCCGGAGGAACTAATTAATGAATTGAAAAAAGTGTACAACACATTATACAATAATATGAGATTGGATAAATCATTTGTTACCAGTGTAATATTTCCAATTTTCAAAAAAGGGGATTCCAATGAACCAAGTAATTACAGAGGTATATCCTTTATGAACGTTATTGTTAAAATTCTGATGGGTGTTATAACTGAAAGGTTATATAATTGGGTATACAAACGCAATATACTTTCAGAATATCAAGCAGGGTTTAGAAAAAACTATTCCACAGTTGATAATATCTACAACTTATCAACAATCGTTCACCTAAAGTTCATAGAAAAAAAGAAAGTATACGCATTTTTTGTGGACTTTAAAGCAGCTTTTGATACAGTTTCAAGGAAATTACTAATTTTCAAACTGCACGCAATAGGAGTGTCCACTAAAATGGTTCGTTTTATTGAAAATGTGTATCAAAGCACATACTCCACAGTTTGGAATGGAATTGAACTATCCGACAAATTTGAGACTGTATCGGGAGTTAAACAAGGTTGCTTATTGTCCCCATTGCTATTCTCGCTCTACATCAATGATCTCCATGAATATCTAGGGGGTGGGTTAAATGTTGGAAATCTAAACATAAGGCTGTTGTTGTATGCTGATGATATTGTGGTAATTGCGGATGATGTAAAAGTGCTACAAAACATGATAAATAACTTAGAAACTACTGCAGTAACTGGAATCTAGAAGTAAATTTATTAAAATCAAAGATAATGGTGTTTAAAAACGGTGGAAGATATGCCACTAATGAAAAATGGAGCTATGCCGGAAATGTAATAGAAAAAGTAAATGAATACAATTATCTTGGTATGACAATCACTCCAAAATGTATATTTACAAAACATGTGGAGAAGAAAACATATGCTGCAAAGAACTGTATTAACATGACATGGAGTAATTTCCTATGTAAAAACGATATTTCTTTTCAATCAAAAATGCATCTTTTTAAAGCGGTGTGTCGGTCAATTCAGTCGTACGGTGCTCAAATCTGGGGTCATTCACATTTTGAAGAAATAGATGGATTACAGAGATTCTTCATAAAACGGATACTAAAGTTACCAAAATTTACACCAAATTATGCCCTGTCGCTTGAATCAGGTATAGAAGATAGTCACCTTTTTACACTAAATTTGCATATGAAATATATAAAACGTACAATTTTCGAGTATTCAGAATCAAGACTGCCACATATATTAAGTATTTTAGCACTGGAAAGCAATATATCTTGGGTGAAGCGCCTGAATTCGCTAAGCTCTGAATATAATATGCACTGGTCACAAAATATATCTTTAAATGAGTGGAACGAACAACAATTCATGCTTATTAATTGTCTAAAATCCGATTATCACCGGAAGAGAATAGGAAACATGAATCGAACAGAATCTTTTTATAAAAACTTAGACCCATATGTGGGACGGTTTTATTTCCAAAACGATGATCAAATGAGCATAATGTGGATTTTTAAAGCTCGTTGTGATCTAATTGAATTAAATGGTTCCCGGCACTCGAGAAGATCTTTTAAAAATTGTTCACTGTGCAACTCAAAAGAAATTGAAAACCTTCAACATTTTATTGGAAGATGTCCCATCTTAAATAGCTACAGACAGCAGTGGTTTAATAAGGTAACAATATCGGAAGATGAAATAATTTCAATACTTAATGGTGAAAACAATTGGAACTACCTAGTACAATATATTATTAATGCTTTGGATAAGCCAAAATATTAATCTTAGAATACAATAATTAATTAATTTTATAAAAATGAAATGCAATTTATATTGTTTAAACTCTTTTTTCCGGCTAACGACTATTGTCACAGCCGTATATTCTTTAAGAATTATGTAATCTTATTTTTAGTTATAAAAAAAAAAAAAAAAAAAAAAAAAAAAATGAAAAAAAAAAACATTTGTTAAATAAAGAATTTCTACTACTACTACTACTTGCGATGCTCAGCGATAGGCTTTTCAACGTGTTCATAAACGATGGCAAAAGTAAAACAAAGAAACTCAACAATGGCTTGCCCCAGGGCTCAGTTCTCGCCCCAGCCCTATTTAACCTATATATTCACGACCTACCTGACACCATCTCCCGAAAATTCAACTACGCAGACGACATGGCCTTCGCCTTCCAACACACCCAATTTTCAAAGCTCGAAAACGTGCTGGAATCTGATCTATTGAAAATCACATCCTACTGCAGCAAATGGAGACTTAAGCCAAGCCCAGCGAAAAAGGAGGTATGTTGTTTTCACCTCACGCACATAGAAGCGGACAGAAAATTATCAATACGTCTCAATGGTACCACACTCAACCATAACTTCACTCCCAAATATCTGGGCATAACCCTAGACAGAACGTTATCATTTAAAAACCATCTAGATAAGTCTTCCCAGAAAATTAAGACAAGAAACAACATCATCCAAAAACTCGCTGGAACAACGTGGGGTGCTCATGCTAACTGCTTAAGAACATCTGCCTAGCATTAGTCTACTCGGCTGCCGAATATGGTGCCCCAATCTGGCTAAACAGTCATCATGTCAAACGAATAGATACGCAACTAAACAACAATGAGAATAATTTCAGGAACTCTAAAGGCCACCCCCACAGAATGGTTACCCTCGCTAACAAATCTGCAACCGCCACACTTAAGAAGAAGACAAGCACTCCTCCGAGAATACACTAAGATCAGATCAGATATAAACATACCACTCAACTCTGACCTCTCCCTCCCCTACGATGCGAGACTGAAATCCAGAAACCCACCGCTTTTAATAGCCAAACAACTGCATGATGAAAACTTTAACATCCAGACAACATGGTCGCAGCACTGGTATGACTCGGGACGTAGTAGTCCCTTATTCAACAAAGATGCCCGTAACAACGAATTTGACCTTCCACGTAAAGCTTGGTGTAACTTGAACCGCCTTCGCACTTCCACTGCCAGAACGATGGAAACCCTAACTAAATGGGGACTCGCAAATGACGCAAGCTGCCAATGTGGTCATCCAACTCAATCGATTGACCACATCATATATAGCTGCCCAGTTTTGTCATTTCCAGGCAATATTGAAGAATTGAAATCCTCAACACCTGACGCAATATCCTGGCTAAACTCATTAAACTTATAACAATCAATCTATCTCAACAATTTGATTTAAGCTAACAAAACATAGTGGAAAATATATTTTCTCTGTATTCTTAATTCCATACGCTAAATAAAAAAAAAAAAATTTCAAGTTATACTTGGCTAATCTACCAAATACGTTTATCAAATTTTCGTTATGGTGTCGTAAACTACACCCAAAAACTATAATGTTGTCTACATATAAAAATGCTTCAGACTCCAAACCAGATAATGCTATAGTAAGCATTCTTTGAAGACTGTTTGAAGATATTTTCAAACCAAATGGCAATCTGGTATACTGGTAATGGCCATTGGGAGTTGAAAAGGCTGTAAAAGGTCTTGAATCTGGATCAAGTTCTATTTGGTGGAACGAACTCGTCATATCAAGTGTGGAGAAATATTTCGCTCTTCCCAACTTATCCAAAATGTCGTCCAGTCGTGTTAATGGAAACTTGTCTTATCATTGAGTTTCCTAAAATCCACGACCAATCTCCATTTCTTCAAGTCATCTTGTACCTTTTTGGGGACCAATAACAGTGGAGCGTTGTACGGACTTATGGACGGTTCTATTATATTTTGTTCCAATAAACTCTTAACCTGATTATTTATCTCTTCCGTGTGCGTTTGCGGTAGGCGATAATTCTTTATGTAGACTGGATTACTGTCATTTAAATGTATAGTTTGGTTATAGAAGTTGTTCGTTGTTAATGGTTCACCCTCTAGATGAAATATAGATTGGTATTCCCTTAGTATTTCCAATAATTCGTTCATTGCGCTGTCATCGTTGATATCCATATTTAATTCACTTAGCAACTTATCGAATCGCTTTTTGTCATACTGTTCCCGTGCAGTTCCTCTTTGAGTTCTAAAGATCTCAACATTTTTTTAAAGGTATTGTCTCTACTTTCAAGTTCCTTATTATCGTAGTTTTGTCCAGTACATTCAATAACCTTATGTGTTTATTCCCATTTTTTGAAATTATAGTGTTTGCCAAGTACACACCATCTGCGATATCATGATCTCTGCTTTGCTCGTCAAGTGACTGTACTGGTAATTCAGTTAACTCCATCATTAGTGTTTATACCCTATCCGCAAATTTTCTGTTGGTTTCCGTCTGTACAATTGTTGTTAATTCGTTTAAAATAACGTTCGGCGACTTTCTTATACCATAAGCTCCCTTTAGCGAACTTATCAATGTTTCAAT
Source organism: Delia radicum (assembly GCA_021234595.1). Lineage (NCBI taxonomy): Eukaryota > Metazoa > Arthropoda > Insecta > Diptera > Anthomyiidae > Delia > Delia radicum. The sequence continues at coordinate 68,081,698 of CM037855.1, forward strand.
ATTATTCGGTAAAGCTATCTGTTTAACCTTGTTCTGAACCCTAAGAGTTAATTTAGTTTCATATACGAAGTTGAAGAATGCATTACGTTTCTCTTGTGCAACTGTTTCCTGGATTATATTCAGATTTGCCAGAAAAATTTCACGTTCTTCCCTAACACCGGTAAATAATGGTATTAGTTTAGAAATAGCCGCTAACTCAACCGTGTTTAAAATATTCTCCGCCATTGTGTTCCCCCTGTTAGTTGTTTCCCCTGAGCTATTGCTATTTGTTTGACGCGATGATGCTTGCTGATTCCTTTCTTCGTGTGACTTAAGGATTTCTAAAGCTTCCCTTTTTAAGCTACCAAACTTCTCTATATGACTTTGTCTAACTGATTCTGCTATCTTAGGATCTTCTAGTATTTTCACAGTTTCTATTTCTAGATCTTTTATTTCCCTCCGTTTTGTTAATAAAGTATCTGTAGTGTAAACTCTGCTCCCAGATTTCCTAGCGTATGATATGATTGCTTCTACTTGTTTATATATATTATCCATGAAAAATTTACAAATGAAATTTGATATTCTTGAGAAAAGGAGAAAAAAATGCCTACTTTTTAATTATATTCACATTTATGTATATAGCAATTCTTTATTTTTGATTTTACTTATATTAAATTTACAATTATGCATTACTGTTCATAATGTTTGTCTTTATAATATTTCTATTAATCTGTTTTTTAATGTAGTTCTTCAAATATCTAACTGCCATATTTAAAGTGAATAAAACGCATATCAAAATTGATTGAGACTCTTCATTGAGTTGCTGGCACAATTGATTATTTTACGCCGCACTGTGGGCCATATTTTGAGAAGGCGGCCAAAAATCATTTTTTTTTATGGTTACCGATTTTAAAGTTATGTTATTCATTTGAAAGTAAATACCAGTGAACCTCGGAAGCCAAAAAATTGCGACTCTATTTCAACTATATCACAGCGAACAGAGTCTTCGAAAATGGACTTTATCAGTATTTTGCTAAAATTAAAAATTTCTTTGTAAATTTTAATTTTTAAATGACTGTAACTTTGTTGTTTTAAAAGATTTTAAAGTAAAATAAATTTTGTATAATTTTGTAACTTCTATTTATATTGTTAGAAATATAAAGCCACTGAGTCGTTTAGAAGTTAATTTTTTTTTTTTTTTGAAAAAGGTTCAAATTTCCCGAAGATCGCCTACTTATTAGATATTAACTCCTGCCCATCAAAAGCCATCAAAAAAAATCTTGCACTCTTCTGTAGTCCGAACCCTCCCCTACACTCCTATACCCCATTGTATACCCGCCAGTTTCCGTCCGTGTGCACCAGAACAATTTTTCTGACCAAAGATCAGATATTTTGTGCAAAATTTATGAATACAAAAGTTTTAAACTATGTGGTTAGGGTATAGTGAGTGTTCAAATCCCTTGAACATATTTTTACATTTTATTTAAGAAGAATTTTAAAGATAATTTGTATTTCCCTAATGAACAATACAAATGCACTTACGCTTAATTGCATTCTAGGAATTAGGTACATAAAATTATCACGGTTAGATCATTAAATATTTGTTTGTTTAGGTCTTAGCACGTGGTACGCACATGTTTGAGTACTGATAATGCATATTACATGCTACCATAAAAAAAAGGTTTTATGGCTGCATCGCTTATCATAAACACATAAAATAAGATTTCATCCCCTACAAGGCAAAAAAAAGATATCTTGTAGGTGGTCTAGTTTAGTTTTAAGAAATTGATATTTAGTATTTAAGGAATTGTCTTTTGAATAAAAGTTTAGTGTCTTACAAACATTCAAAGTGGTTTTATTTTCTGTTAGCAGAAAACTAAACATTTTTTCCTTCGAATATTGAGGCGAATATTAAATTAAAAAGCTGCTCTTAGCTAATAATTAAGAGAAAAAAGCGTATTCACGACTAAAACAGTAAAAGAAGCGTAAACAGTGATTGTGAAAAATATAAAATTTAATTATTAAAAGTGTTAAAAATGGCTCCAAAAAATATTGTTAAATTGTTTGAACGCCAAAAGAAAATCAGCGATACTGTTGCCCAAATGCGAGAAGCTATGCCCCAAGAGACGTTCCGTCTGTCAAGTCTTAAGGCACATATGGAATCAGTTCGTGAGAACAAAGCTGAATTCGTTAAAAATTATGCAGACCTTCAAAATGGGACAGAAGGCACAGAAGATTACTTTAAACAGAAGTATTACGATTACATCTTGAAAATATTTGATGAAATAGAGGATCTTGCAGTTAAGCTACAAGAGGAATCGAAGCTTAAAGTGGCTGTGGTCGAAGAGGACGATGGGCAACAAAAGCCACCATTAGCCAAAAATATAGCTCTGCGCAGTAAGGATGCGGATGATGTACCATTGCCAAACCCCCAGGAAGAACTTGATGTAGAATTCTTTGACGAGGTGTCAGTACTCGAAGAAGATATAATGAAATTTACTATGATCTTAATTGCATTAAATAGTGAACAAATCGCTCCTAATGAAAACAGGCTCAAAAACAAGTTCGAAGAACTTAAGAGTTTATATGGGAAAATCGATAGAAGAGGGCAAAATTGGAGAAAAATAAAAGCAGAAATGAATAAAATAGAGATTCAAATGCATGAAATGTTTTCCACATAATTAGGAATAAAAAATCCATCAAGTGTTGAAGCCCGAAAATTGCTGTATTTGATGGAGAAGATATAGCAGAATGGTCACAATTTCACAACCTTTTTAAAAGTTTGGTGCACAATTCCAGCCAACTAAGTGATGTGGATAAGTTATATTACTTGAAGGCAGCATTAAAAGGTGAATCTCCAAAAGTAATTCAACAGTTTAAAACAACAGACGCAAATTATGCACCAGCGTTTGAAGTATTTAAAAATAGATACGAAAACCGGCGACTATTATTTGAAACTCAAGTTGATAGAATACCTGATCAACCACAAATAAATAGTGACTCAGCAACGAGTGTCAAGCAATTGCTAGACACATCAAATATTTGCATCGAATGCGGAACGGTTCATCAGCAGAATTATCATCAGAAAATTTGATACAAATTGTTTTCGCTTCTACGAGCAGAATGTAAAAAAGAATAAGGAAATCCAAACCTTGGAAGAAGTAATGGAATTTCTTGAACAACAATGTAGAGTTTTGTCTGCAACATCGAAGCAATGGGGAGTTACCAATGCTGGAAATAAGTTTCAGAAAAAATGGTATTCCGATCAGCGTTCTGCACACGCATTTATAACTACAAAACAAGTGTGCTTGCATTGCAATATAACGAATCATGTGACAGCAGCATGCCGTACATTTATGAAGCTTCCTATAATGTAAAGACAGAAGTTAGGAAAAAATAAAAGATCGTGCTACAAATGCATTAACCATACGTTTGATCAACAATGCAGAAGTAATCGTAGATGCAGTAAATGTGGTAAAAATCATCATACCGTTATCCCGTACGTTGGACAAGTCAGCGAAGTCATCAAAGAGGTTTGCAGCTGTTACTACTACAATAGAGCGATTTTGGGAAATTGAAGAAGTCCCTGCAATAAAAGAGCCAGTAAGTAGTACAAAATGATTGTATAGACTACTTTGAAAAAACAACAACAATTAATCAGGACAACACAATGGTGGTAAGATTGCCATTCGAAGATCATGAGCTGGGAAATTCAAGGAAACAAGCAATGGCTCGATTTTTAAACTTAGAAAAAAGATTTGAGTCAAATCCAAAGCTGAAACAGCATTATGTTACTTTCATGCAGGATTATAAAGAAATGGGTCATATGAAAGAGATGCCGTTAAATTCTGGAAGATATTACCTTCCCCATCAAGCTATCATTAAAGAAGACAGCATAACCACTAAGTTGCGGGTAGGGTTTGATGCTTCTGCAAAGTCAGCAAACAAACGTAGCTTAAATATTATTTTGAAAGTTGGTCCAAAGCTACAGAAAGATATTTTTGATATTATCATCAAATGGAGGTTGTGGCGAAATGTTTTGACGGCAGATGTCGAAGAAATGTATCGTCAGATCGAGATTCATGAAGATGACCAGCCGTATCAACACAACTATCAAAGTTCGGGTTTCCGTTACGGAAATGGATGTCCAACAATCGTAAAATTTTAAAAGCAATCCCGGATGAGGGAAATGTAGAGGTAATACCGATTGATGGCGACGAATCTATAAAAACCCTTGGTGGCATCCTAACAAAGATATATTTTCGTTCATACTAAAAGCTGATGATGAAGAAGAGTGTCCAAACGACGAGCCTTATCCACACTGGCGAGAATGTTCGATCCTCTTGAGTGGCTATCGCCATTTACAACCTGTGTGAAACTGTTTATACAAAAATTGTGGCTTCTAAAAATTGACTGGGATGTACTACTGGATGATGAACTGCAGAAGGAATGGCAGGCAGTTATTAAAAGTTTACCATGGTTATACCGAGATGGTATAACACAACATATGAAACAAATATAGAAATTCATGGGTTTGCCGACGCATCTCAAAAGGCATATGCCGCTGTGGTGTATGTAAAAGCAAGGTAAATCCGGTCAAAAATATAAAAACGCTGCCAAAATTAGAGTTGTGTGCAGCTCATTTGTTGTAAAAAGTTATAGCAACAATACAACAACAAGTGAAAGTAAACACCTGGAGCGATTCAAAAATAACTCTAGCTTGGATTAACAACAACAAAAGTAAAGATCGTTTCATACAGTCTAGGGTAGACGAAATAAAAGCATTGCTACCAAATGCAAGCTGGAGGTATGTCGATACCAAAAGTAATCCAGCAGATGCAGCTTCAAGAGGCGTAACTGCAGACAAAATTCCAGCAATGTGGTGCACCAGCCCAGATTGGCTTAAGATGAGCGAAGATAGCTGGCCTCAACAAAATCATCAGACAACAAATTTTATAGCAAACATAAGAAAATCAGAAGATTGGCTTGATGAGGTTTCCAAAAGATGTTCATCCTTTCAAAAATTGGAAAAAGTGATAGCCTACGTACAGCGTTTTGTGGGCAAGCTAAAAGGAAAAAAGTATCCAGACTGGCTTGCATCTGTTGAACTGAAAGATGCTGACGACGTTATAGTACGACAACACCAAGAAGAAAATTTTTTCGCTGAAATAAAAAATTTAAAACTTCAAAAAGAAGTCGATCCGAGTACATCCATTTTTGAACAAAAACCGAATTCTTAGAGTTGGCGGTCGATTACAAATTTCGGAATTATCATATGTTCATAAACATCCAGTGCTTTTAGAGAAGTCCTGGATAGCTGAACTAATAGTCAACGAAGTCCACGAAGCCAGTTGGTATCATCAATGATTCGACGGCGATACTGGATAATTGGGATGAAAAATACAATTAAAAAAGTATTTAGGTACTGCGTGCGCTGCATAAGGAAGGTTTCCCAAATTATGGGAAACCTTCCTCAAATCCGAGTTTCGGTATCACATCCATTCACACACACAAGGGTGGACTATGCAGGTCCAATACAGATGAAATGTTCTCGAGGCAGAGGGCAAAAATCTTTTAAAGGCTACAAGTAGTATAAATATGCGGGTTCTGCGCATAAATTTTGGCGAAAAATAAAATATTTTTTACCATATGGGAAAAAATACATTGCATTTTTTAAAACTTTTTTAGCCTTATGGGAAAAATACATGCACCTCAAAATGCTTATACTTGCATTTTTTTTTTATAAAACTTTTTTAGCCTTATGCTTTATAAACACATAGACGACTGCAGCTACACGACTACAGCCTGTCAAAAATAAAATACACACGTTTATATGAAAACGATTATTTTGGCACCAACACAACTACACTGAGAAAATAAGTGCGCTTTAAAATTAAATGTGAACACTTTCAAATTTTATCTAAAGTGCCCCAGGGTATAGGTTCTTATAAGGGGCACAAAAAAAATATTTTGTAAAAATGCTAATTTTAAGTTTTTAAAGTGTTTACTCTTAATTTAAAAGTTAAAATTTTTGTTTTTAATGTAAAATTCTTAAATTTAAAAATGTTGACTTTATTTTATAATGATAAATTTTATATTTTAAAGTAAAATATATTATTTATAAAGTAATCACTTTTAAAATTGTATTAAAAGTGAATCCATTTAATTTAAAATCTTTAAACTTTAAAAAATAAAATTAAAACGTTTATTTTTAAAGTGTTAACTTTAAAATGTAAAGTGATCAATTTGCAGAAAAGTGTGAAAGTGTTCACTTTATAAATCAAAGTGTCACTTTCTAATTTAAAGTGTTCACTTTAATATTGAAAGTTTTAGTTCTGACTAAAAAGTGTTAACTTTAATTTCAAAGTTTTCACTTTAATATATAAAGCGTCAGTTTATTATTAAAAGTGTTCACTTTGACATTTAAAGTGTACATTTTGTATTAAAAGTGTTAACTTTTAAACTCAAAGTGTCTTTGTTGGAACTAAACGTGAACACTTTAAAACGCAACGTAAAAATTTTTATTTTCAAAGTGGTTAAGTTTATTTTAAAAGTTCAACTTTAAATTGTACCGTTATCGTCATTTGTGTGATTTCGTTATAGTAAAGTGAATTTAGAAGTGTGAACAAGATACAAGAATGAACACTCAGGGTAAAATTATACTAAAAAGTGACTTGCTGCGAATTCTTGGCAACGATATCCAAATTAATGAGCAGGGTGATTTAATATACACGTCTGTTGAGGAAGATACGGATCTCCTTAATCTGCTAAAGGAGTTTGATCTGGAAACAGTTTTTCTTGACCTAAAAATTAAGTAAAAATTCCTAGGCAATATTAACACTTATGCAGTATTATTAATGTTCCTTAGATGCTGGAATAACTTTTCGAAGCTTAAAATTTTTGGCAAAAGTAGACATTGCGGAAGCAGTAAGAAATATTGGTCTTCTAGCGGAGTTTAGAGAAAAGTTGTTTTTTCTGGCGCAAGTCAAAGGTAAATATAATATTAATTTTGAAGCTTATTTGCGATGTTACGCACAATTCCCATTTCCATATTACTACGTTTATAATTTAGCAAGCTTATTTTTTCAGTTTGGTATAGAAGACGAAACGTTGAGCCAGACTTCGAAGGTTGTTGGTTGGCTTGTAGCATGCATATTATGAATTGAATTCGTTTATTACTAACAAGTTTATTTTGGGTAATTGAAGTAAAAGGCTATCAAGTTACCAACGTGAACAGCTACTGTGGTTACAGTTGAATTGTCTGAGACTACAGCTAGATTGACTGAGAATATTCAATTAAACGTTAGTTACAACCACTGTGAACATTATTAAACAGTCAACCCTTTCGGTATTGTACATTGTTCATTTTTTTGTCTAACTGAAAATGTCTACTCCACTGCTACACTTCCCACTGTACTAGAAATACTTAGTAAGCATTTTTATAGTATAAATTAAGCCTAATTTTTTCAATAAAAAACATTCGAAAAACCAAGCTCAAACGGCTTTCTTATTTTCAATTAAACCTTCTTATATGGCGATCCTGCCTGGTTTTAAAATAAATAAAAACAACCGGTGCTCACAAATGCACCTATATAGCAAGTGCTTCTAAGAGCACTCTAAAAAGCAAAGAAGCACCTACAAGGAAGTGCTCGACAATGCACGCCTTGAAAAGAAAAATTATAAATAAATTAATCATTTTGTCCTGGCGGATCAGCCACAAAGATCCGCCAGTCGCGTGAAGGAAGTGCCCCGTCTGGCCAATAGACGGGATGAAAGAGGGACCGCAGCCGCTAACTCTGGCGGAGGCAAAAAAAAAGGTCAACCCAACCAGAACCTCCAAAAGAACAAAGAAAACAAAAACAGCCAAAAAGAAGAGGGGGATATACCGCGAAAAGACGCCAGAGGAAAGCCGTGCTGCTGAGAATTATAAACAGCAATCCACCACCATCATGGGAGAGAGCAGCTGAACTCTGGAAGCAAATCGACATCATCGAGAAGGAAATCCAAGAATACATTCTTCAAAAGAAATTACAAAAAAGGTATAATTAAGAAAATTTTTAAACAAACACTCCGTGCTCCCCAAGGCACGAGTTAGGGCTAGAAGGCGACTTCGCTCTTAGCACCACTATTCTTTTAATTATTTTTTTATATCTGATAAATTTTTTTTAATAAAAATTTAAATTTAAAGAGAAGGAAAAAATAAAATTTTAAATTAAATTAGAGCAACAAAAATACATCAAATAATTTTTTTGAAAATATGAAATAAAATTTTAATTTAAAACAAAATTAACGAAATAAAATTTTGAATAACATAAAATTCCAAATTACCTTTTGAAAAATGAAAATATAAAAACTTTAAATTTAAATATAATGATTATGATTATGGAAAAGAAAATATAATAAAATTTTTTTTTTAAAAAACTTAAAAAAAAAAAACAAACAAAAAAAAATTTTTGTAAATGGTCCTTTATTTTGAAGGAAATTTTTAAAGGAAGATTAAAAGTAGGGCCAAGAACCCGATAGATACTGAAATTAGGGAACTAGTAATAGAATAGAACTAGTAATGACTTGGTGGAAGAGAATATTACAGACTATACCACTTCTCGTTGCGGGGTACGAAGTAGGTAAATCTCAAGAGGAAACAGATAACAAAGAACTTGTGGAAATTTTGAAACACAATATTGGAAAGAAAGATGATTCAAGCATTGATAAGAGCAACGCTCTCAATTATACGGAGATCATATCTATAATAGTGATAGTAATATTGGCCATAATTTATATCATAAGAATAGTATGCAAGGCCATAGGTAACAGACGTCAACAACAAGTACAAGCTGAACAGCGGATCTAAATGGATAAATGGGAACTAGTGAATAAACTAATCTCTTCCGAAAAAGAGAACTTTATAAGAGCATATAAGTGCATTAATAAGAGTAGATTTATTCGGCCAGAAACAGTGAGAAAACATTTGAACACGATTATTAATTCACTGGAAACAATTAGGGAAATAGCATACAGAAACAGAGGAAAATTCACAGAAGAACACGAAACACTGGTTTTGGAAACCTATTGGAGTTTAAGAGATCAATTAGTTAGAATACTTGATAAATATAATATAATCCAAACAGTGCCACATTCAATTGAACAGCCACTGAGAATAGATGCGAATACCATACTGGCTTCAGGCAGTGACGGCAAATTGGAGGCGGAAACTGATTCAGACTCGGAAGATTACTCGGATATTTATAAAATGCCACAAACAGTTGTGGAATTCCTTAATACAGCCTCACGGCTGATTTGTGACTTCGACGGCAAACCCGAGAATTTACGTACGTTCTTGGACTCGCTACGATTGGTCGACTCACTCAAGGACACACTCGAGCAAGTGGCAGTGTCCCTAATAAAAACGAAGCTAAAGGGAACTGCCAGGAACTTAATTAATAATGAATCATCAATTGATGAGATCATAAGCAAACTCAATAGTTCAGTAAAGGGAGAATCCGTTGAGGTCTTAACGGCCTAAAATAATGAATGTAAAGCAGAACAACATATCTGCAAATGTTTATTGCAACGAAATAGAATCCCTAATAAAATCTCTTGAAAACGCGTACATATCAGATGGCTTGTCTTGCGAATTAGCAAATAAATATTCCACACAAATTGCTGTAAAGGCAATAACTAAAAATTGCACTATTGACAAAGTAAAATTAATAATGGAAGCAGGCCAATTCAATAACATGAATGATGCAATTAGCAAATTCGTGAATAGTTGCACTGAGGCAACAGGCCAACAGAATGCCATACTATATTTCAAGCTAAAGCCCAACAACCGCAACAATTACCATAGAGGAAGAGGAAATTTCTCTCGAAATGGTAATAATAATAATAACCGAAACAACAATAACAACTATAATACTAATAATTCAAACAATAACTACAGAGGTAGACGTGGTAATCATAATGGGAATAGAAATCACGCTAGAGCTATCATGGCAAGCGAAGATAGTTCGGAAAACCCGAACAATCCCCTAAGATCAAGTCAATAAATGGGAAAGTATATAACCTTAATCTTAACTTTAGTTGCTTCATCCAAATTCAAGTCAATATAATTAATAAAACGGTTACACTACTGGTGGATACCGGAGCAGATATTTCCTTAATAAAACAACAATGCACATTTAAACGAATTAACACTTCACACATTACTTCACTTACTGGTATAGGAAAAGGTAAAATCAGATCTCTTGGTACAACATTTTTTGATTTAAAAACAGATAATTTTTTGATACCCCACAATTTTCACGTAGTAGAAGATGAATTTCCAATTCCATGTGATGGAATTATAGGGATGGATTTCATGAAAAAGTTTAATTGTATACTTGAATTTAACCAAAATCAAGATTACTTTATCATAAGACCACACAATTTAACAGAACAAATAGTAATACCAATAAATAATACTTGTAATAATAATATTGCTTTACCGGCAAGATCCGAGGTAATCCGAAAAATAAAACTTACATCATGCAATGAGGAAATTTTGATACCTAATCAGGAACCCCAACCGGGAGTCTTTATAGCTAGCACAATAGTCAAAACTAACAACTCTTTTATTAGGATACTTAACACTAATAATTCGGTAAATACACTAAAGCAAGAGAAAATTATAACGGAGGATGTAAATGAATATGACATAATAAAGAGTAAATCCAACGGTAAGAATAGAAAACAGGAAATTTTGAAAATATTGCAGAAAAATTTTCCTAAAAGATTTAATGAAACATTAACGGAAATATGCACCGAATACAGTGATATTTTTGGTTTGGAATCAGAAACTGTTACAACCAACAATTTCTACAAACAAAGTTAAGAACAAAGGATACAGAACCCGTGTACATTAAGAACTATCGTATACCACATACACATAAAGAGGAAATCGAAGATCAGGTAAATAAATTAATAGATGATGGAATAATAGAACCATCATATTCCGAATATAATAGTCCAATACTTCTAGTTCCAAAGAAATCTTTGCCAAATTCTAAGGAAAAAAGATGGAGATTAGTGATAGACTACATACAAGTTAACAAGAAATTAATTGCTGATAAATTTCCATTACCAAGGATAGATGATATTTTGGATCAACTTGGAAGAGCAAAGTACTTTTCTTGCCTTGATCTGATATCCGGATTTCACCAAATAGAATTGGAAAAGGATTCTAGAAACATAACTTCATTTTCAACTACTAAAGGTTCATATAGATTTACAAGACTACCATATGGTCTGAAAGTAGCACCAAATTCATTCCAAAGAATGATGACAATTGCTTTTAGTGGTCTGAGACCAGACCAAGCTTTCTTATACATGGACGACTTAGTTGTACTAGGTTGTTCCGAGAAACACATGCTTTCAAATTTAACAGATGTTTTCGAATTATGTCGCAGACATAACCTGAAATTACATCCTGGAAAATGTTCATTCTTCATGCACGAGGTCACATACCTTGGACATAAATGTACCAACAGAGGCATACTCCCAGATGATAGTAAATATTCAGTAATAGAAAATTATTCGAAACCTACAGATGCCGACAGCGCAAGAAGATTCGTAGCTTTTTGCAATTATTACAGAAGATTTATCAAAAATTTTTCTGATTATTCAAGGCACCTTACTAGATTATCTAAAAAAGGAGTACCATTCGAGTAGACAAAGGAATGCGATATTGCCTTTGAACATCTCAAGAAAGCACTGATGAAACCAACATTATTGCAATACCCAGACTTTGAGAAACAGTTCTGCATAACAACAGATGCAAGCAAATATGCATGTGGCGCCGTACTTGCACAGGAATATGGCGGAAAACAATTACCTGTAGCATACGCATCTAGAAGCTTCACAAAAGGAGAAAGCAATAAATCAACCATTGAACAAGAATTGACAGCAATACACTGGGCAATAAAACACTTTAGACCATATATTTATGGAAAACATTTCTCGTTCAATCCGACCATAAACCACTATCTTATCTATTTTCAATGAAGAACCCTAGCTCAAATTAACTAGAATTAGACTTGATCTAGAGGAATACGATTTTACAGTTGAATATCTTAGGGGAAAAGATAACTAGGTAGCAGACGCTTTATCGCGTATTACGATAAATGATTTAAAAGACTTAAATATGAAAAACAGCAACATACTAAAAGTGACAACCAGAGCAATGACAAATAAGACACAAAATATGGCTAAATATGAAATGAATAAGCGGCATCAATTAAGAGAAAATGAAAAGCCCAATATATATGTACCGATTAAGAACACTGACGTCAGGAAACATTGTAAATTAAAGATTACCCCGGTAGATGTTACATCAAACGAGGAAAATCTATAATGGCATATATACAAATAAATGATTTGTTTATTAATGGGAAACTTGACTTAGGACAATTTTTCCCAAGGCTCGAAGAAGTGGCCGGTAAACATAGCATAACGAAATTACAGATGGCACCTAGTGAGAAAATTTTCGAATTTATCTCTATTAATGAATTCAAACAAATGGGCAATGCAAAATTGAATCATATAAAAGTAGCGCTACTAAATGAGGTGACCCGAATTGATGATAATGCTAACGCTATTCAAGATGTCATGAAACGATACCATGAAGACCCTGCAGAAGGAGGTCACTGCGGTGTTCAAGAACATTGAACAAATTAAAAGATATTACTATTGGAAGAATATCACAAAAGACGTAACAAAATACGTTAAATCATGCCAAAAGTGTCAATCGGCTAAGACTACAAAGCACATTAAAAGTCCCATGATATTAACGCCAACACCGGCGAAACCATTTGATATTGTATTAGTGGATACTATAGGTCCATTACAAAGATCATTTAATGGCAATGAATATGCAATCACTATAATTTGCGACATGACAAAATATCAGGTAACAATACCCATACGGGACAAAGTGCTAAAAACAATTGCAAAGGCAATTTTCGAACATTTTGTTCTGACCTATGGTCCAATGAAGACGTTCATTTCGGATATGGGTACAGAATACAAAAACTCAATATTAACGGAACTATGCAATCTCCTTAAAATACAGAAACTCACATCAACAGCTCATCACCACCAAACTATGGGCACTATAGAAAGAAGTCACAGAACTTTCAACGAGTATGTTAGGTCATACATATCCGTCGACAGAACTGACTGGGACGAATGGCTAAGATACTTTACATACTGTTTTAATACTACGCCATCATCGGTTCATAACTACTGTCCGTATGAATTAGTATTGGTAGACTTCCGAAGGAGTTTCGACAATTTAGTGAGGTTGATAGAATTAGTCCACTTTATAACATAGACGATTATTCTAAAGAGGTAAAATTTAGATTAGAAGTAGCACATAGAAGAGCGCGCGATATGTTAGATAGATCTAAGTTAATGCAGAAGTTTAAATTACGATAAGAGAACATTAGATTACAATTTTAAAATAGGAGATTAGTTTTACTCAGAGATGAAACAGGGCATAAATTAGAACCCCAATATAAGGGACCATATAAAATTAAAAACCTAGATTTAAGAAATAATGTAACTATATTTGATAATAAGAATAATAAAGAACAAACAGTTCATAAGTTCATAGACTTAAAATTTATAATCAATGAAACATATAAGACAAAATAATATAAGGAGCTCCACTATAAAAAAAAAACACCATAATAAAATTTCAATTAATAAAAACAAAAACGTAAAACACAATTTTAGTTATTAAATTACTTTAATTTTTCTATATTTTATTGTAAAAGAATATTCATAAAACCTAGTTATATGAACATTCTTCTGAAAAGGGGAGGTGTAGCATGCATAGTATGAATTGAATTCGTTTATTACTAACAAGTTTATTTTGGGTAATTGAAGTAAAAGGCTATCAAGTTACCAACGTGAACAGCTACTGTGGTTACAGTTGAATTGTCTGAGACTACAGCTAGATTGACTGAGAATATTCAATTAAACGTTAGTTACAACCACTGTGAACATTATTAAACAGTCAACCCTTTCGGTATTGTACATTGTTCATTTTTTTGTCTAACTGAAAATGTCTACTCCACTGCTACACTTCCCACTGTACTAGAAATACTTAGTAAGCATTTTATAGTATAAATTAAGCATAATTTTTTTAATAAAGAACATTCGAAAAACCAAGCTCAAACGGCTTTCTTATTTTCAATTAAACCTTCTTATAGGCTAGAAAAAAACCGTCACAACGATTCACCTTGTTCTTCAAATAATTCAATAAGAACGCAATTTGGATCACAGGTTAGAATATACAGTAAAAAGTTTTGTATTAAATTTAATGATACACTGCATATGCAGCCCCTTTCAACATTTTTAAAGAATAAATCAGCCGGAAAAAAACTTATTCAATATTATGAGGAAAGGGCATGTTTTACGAATAAGCAACGCGATGACCTTATTCAAATAATTTTAGAAGATGTCATGTTAACAAAGGCAAAGCTTAGACCGGAACACTTTGCTAGTATTATGGAAGAAATAATTGGTTTATTTCCCAAAGAAAAAGAGTCCCAGGTATTATTAAAAACGATATATTAAAAAGAACATATTATAAAATGATTTCTTTCAGGATTATTACTACATTCCTCGTCAAAGAAAAAAAACCCATCAGGCAAGCTCTATTCCAAATATTTTTAACTTAAAGACAAAGATTAGAAAGAGTAGTCCATTTGCGGAAAGATCTCTTTCGAGTGAAGTACGTGATCCATTAGTGGAAGAAAAGTTTGAAGTTGTTTAAAAACTTCGCTTTCAAAAAGATGCCAGTAATTGGGATGAGGTTATTGACAAATAGCAAAAAACATTTACATTTCGGAAGAAGGATTTGGCAAAGAGCTCAAATTCTGATTTTTTGCAGGAGTGGCCAATTTTAAAAGACTCTAGAGCAAAATTTCTGGTATTTAAAAAGAACTTTAACACAAAATTCAAGGATATACAAATTTTTATATTTTTTTAGATAATATAGATTTCAATTTGATTTGTCCACAAAAGATAATCTTTTAAAAACAATGTGGGATAATTTTAAACCAAGATAGTGAACTACTACGATGCCAACATACGGAATCAGCAATCAATAGATCTTCTGAACCAAGCAAAAACGACGAAAAAAATTGGCGAGTAACAATTATGGGCTTTTTGTTAAGGGGGACATTAAATTCGCGGCAGAGAAAACAGACCTTTTGTTAAAAATTCATAACTCAGTCAAAAACAAACATTTTCTAAAATTTTTGTAGAGAATTGAACAAATTACAAGAAAAATTAAATCTTAACAAAATTGGCTATCGTATGACACGAGCTTTTTTTTAAATTTTTTTTTCAATTTTTGGTGATGTTCCAAAAGTGTGTTTTTTCGAAAAAAATATTGACTTAAAAAATTCATAAAAATCGAAAAAAATTTAAAAAAAAGCTAGTGTCATACGATAGCGAATCAAGTTTAAAAATACAAAAAAAAAAATTTCGTCAAAAATGAACCCGCTAGTGCCACAAACAGTACGAAAAACATGGTTTCGAGATAAACGCGTTCAAAGTTGTGTGAACAAAGAAAACAAGGTTACCTTCAATCTGCCATGCCTGCTTCGTACTGTATGCCTTCGTTATCTTGTGTTGTGCTGTTTCTTACAGTTTTTTTGCAATCGTTTAGCAATTCGGGCTTCTTTTAAAGCTTCATATGCCTTCACTCTGGCGCATTTCAAACGATTTGAATCATTTCCTTTGCAAAAATTCAATGCTGTAGCTCCTATGGTGATACCAAGTAGTAGAAACATTTGCAAATAACTATAAGCGCCATAATTGTAAGTAGACACTGACATGCAGTTCGCAAT
>CM037855.1:68097672-68140018 GCA_021234595.1 Delia radicum
ACGCGTGGGCATCCGTTGAAGCGTTATTAGGCTGAACGACACAACTCGGT
The DNA here is from genome assembly GCA_021234595.1 of Delia radicum. Classification (NCBI taxonomy): domain Eukaryota; kingdom Metazoa; phylum Arthropoda; class Insecta; order Diptera; family Anthomyiidae; genus Delia; species Delia radicum. The sequence continues at coordinate 68,097,723 of CM037855.1, forward strand.
TGACTGTTTGTATAGGCCTTGGAATACATGCCCGGGATTTTGGGTTCGTCTAAAATATAGTGCGTCTTCCCCTGGCCCGTTCTTCTAGCACACGTACACTTAGTTGTTCCGGGTCTTGTTGAACTTATCGTCAGCCATCTTTATTGAGTTACAATTGATCTAGGAATATAAAGAAAGTAGTGTTAATTAAATGTATAATCAAATAATGTAAGTGCAATTGAGACTAAAGTTTTTTGTTTTTTTTTTTTTGTTCTAAGGATTTTCGAAGAATGGTTTTAATTCACAATGTGAGCTGTTCGGATGTCTCCTTTATGGTATCCTTTAATTTTAGCTATACTGGTATGGAAACTTCAATAATGGTGTAGGGCCCTTCAATTTTGGTGCCATCTTTGCTGCAAAACTTTCCGTTGCCTTCGACAACGGATGTTGTCGTACCATCACTTGCTGGCCAACAAGCGGTTTCCAAGGTCGCCTTCGTAGGTGTAGTATCGCTGTTGGTCTCGTGCTGCTTTAGCCAGGTTGTGGCGTACTATCCGAAAGATCTCTTCTAGTTCAGTTCTTTCTCATTTGGATTTCGTATGATGTTGCCTGTACCGGGAGTGACTTCATCATAAAGAGCACGTGGTAACCTGGGTTCTCGACCTTGCCCAAGAATGCTGGCGTGTATCCCGTTGATGCCGAACTGCTAGTGTTCATAGCCAATGATATCTCCGGTAAAACATCATCCCAAACATATGTTTATTTCTGGCGAATTGAGTATCATCGTTTTAATCGTCCTATTGATTCGCTCCGTTGGGTTTTTCCTGGGGCGTATAGGGGGCAGTATACTGTTGCCGAACACCTATGCTGTCCAGATACTTTTGGAAAACACGGCTGGGTAAATTGGGATCCATTATCTGTGATGACAACTTTTGGGACCCCAAATCTGGATAAGATTCGTTCCCTGAAGGCTTTGACAAGATTGTCGGCGGTTGCTTTACGTAAGGGGAACTAATTCTACCCATTTAGTAAACCGATCCACGATTACCAATAACATCGTGTTACCATGTTTAGAGCGAGGTAAAGGACCTACAAAGTCCATACATATGGTAGCCCAAGGTTCCCTCCGGCACTCGTATTAACATTTCCCCGGCTGTCTTTTGTTGGCTTACTTTATATTGTTGACACGAATGGCAGCCTCGTACATAACGACTAACATCTCTCGATAAGCCTGGCCAATAGTAGCGACTACCAATGCGGTTGACCCGTCTTTCTAATCCCTAAATGAACCGCCAGTAGGATCATCATGATTTTCCTGTAAAACGCGTTCTCTTAGGTTGGTGGCTACACATAGTTTCCAGGGTTGATTATCTTCATCACGGTGGTTTACAGGAAAATGTCTATACAACTGGTTATTCATTAATGAAAAGTCTGGGAACTTTCGGGATGTTCGGCTACTTCTCGGATTTTTCTTCTTCAACCATGAGCATTCTATGAGTCGAATTTTCGTTTATGGTTCGTTGACATATTCCCTATGGGCTGTACGAGAAGAGCGTCTGCGACCACGTTGTTGCTGCCTTTTCGATACTGGACCATAAATTGATATTGTTGTAATTCTAAGGCCCAGCGGGCAAGACGACCTGTCGGGGTTTCGATTGAATTTAGGCCACTTTAGTGATAAGTGGTCTGTTATTACCAAGAAATTATAGCCTTCTAGGTACATTCTCATTTTCCTGATTCCCCAGACAATAGCAAGACATTCCCTTTTCGGTAGTTGTATAATTTTTTCGGCTTGATTAAGGTGACGACTCGCATAGGCGATAACTCTTTCCATGCCGTCCTATTTCTTGGGTAAGGTACTACTCCAAGACCAAAATCGCTAGCATCAGTTTGTATGGTAAAGGTTTTGGTGAAGTCTGGGCAGGCCAACACCGGTGCTTCGGTAAGATGACGTTATTAAATCAACAAAGGCCCTTTGCTGGTCTTCTCCCCATTTGAATGTTTTCCTTTCTTTAGCAATGAAGTTAAAGGTTGTGACAATTTTGCAAAATCTGGGACGAAACGTCTATACCATGAGGCGACTCCCAAGAATCGTCTCACATCTCTCACATTTTTTGGGGGTTGCATATCCCTTAATGCGGCAACCTTATCCGGATCAGTTTTTATCCCTTCTCCACAAACGACATGTCCCAAATACTTTATTTCTTGTTTAAAGAATATTGCATTTTTCAGAGTTTATTTTTAAACCTGGCCTGTCGTAGTCTTCGAAATACCTCTTTCAAATGTGTTACATGATCGTTGAACGTTTTGCTTGTGATAATGGATGTCATCTAAATAATGCAACAGCGTGGGTTCCATATCTGGGCCGATAACCTGATCCAGCGTGCGTTGGAAGGTTGCAGGTGCCGAGTGGAGTCAAATGGCATAAACCTTCCATTGGAATAGACCCCGCCCGGTGTACGGTAAATGCGGTAAACTCTTACTACTCTTCTCCATTGGTATTTGCCAATACCCATTTTCCAAATCAAGGCAACTTATATATTTGCTTCCCTTAATCGGTCTAGGATTTATTAATTCGCGGTAATGGATAGGCATCTGGTACAGAATGGTTATTTAGTTGTGCGAAAATCCATACAGAGACGCCAGGAACCATTTTCTTTTAGCTAATGTGATTGAAAGCTATAAGGACTAATTCGACGGTTCTATGTAACCCCTTTTCTATCAGTTTATTGATTTCTGTATTAATAATCTTCTGCATCGCTGGGTTGCGATTTGGCATACCTAATTTTATAGGGCGGGTCATCTTCATGAGGATCCTATGTTCAGCAAGGTCTGTAGGCCCCTGTACATTTACAAATTTGTAAAAGTTCCCTTTGGAGAAATTCGCTGATAATCTTCTCTTCTTTGGTTTTTAAGTCGGTTCCTATTGTTAGTATTAGTTATTAAATTTGGTTGACTTACCGGACCTTGTAGATCTCCAGTGGTACCCTGGGATAAAAACGGGATGGTGGGTGTGTTGGGGAGCCCCTGGAAATATTGGTGACTGCTTGTGGCATCCTTCTTTCCTCGGACATACGCCCCTGGGCGACTGAGCACTTCGGTACACTGCTAAGAAGAATATCATCCAGTCGTATTGATAAGGTTCCAAATGACAACCGTTGTTTTTAATAGCCGTAATATATTTAAGCCGATGATCATATCCTCGATAGAATTCGGCATTATCAAGAACATGACATTTCGGATTTTCTGGTTAACTTTTACTGGACACTCGATGGCATTTTGGATTTCGGTTGATGGATCCGTCGGCTAGTGTGACAGTGAGGTTTTGTGGTATTTTGGTAGAATTTACGAACATTTGTCTCTGTGAGCTTCTGATTTATATAATTGCTGTTTGCCCCAGTGTCAATTGTTGCTATTATGCTAGAATTACCAACTTTTACCCTAGCACTTAGTCTATTATCATCACACCCACAATTTTGTTAGTTCAAATGGTTGTAATTGATTCCCACTGGCAACGTTATCACGGATATAATCTTCTCCCCTCGAACTACATTCTAGACTTCGGTTTAGCCATCATACGGTGGGGTTCGGTTCGGGTTGGTTGGGCATTACGTCCGTTTGGTATACTCTCGAGATCATCTGCCAATATGAGGAGTTCTGACAAATTTTTAAAGTCTCTGCGGTGGATATACCATAAATAGTCTGGGTGAGCATTTCTATATATTCTCTCTAATTTTTGTGGTTCTGATAGATCGGAATGGCGCATTAAATTTTGTATAGCCAAACGTAGTCCTTAAACGATTCCCTCGGACGCTGGCACCTTTTTCTGATTTCGTCCTTCTAGTTTTTCGAAATAGCGGGAGGGCAGGAAAAATTTTATGAAGTCCGATTTAAAGGACTCCCAATTATCCCAATGCTCGTTGTTATTACGGAACCAGATCAAAGCTTTATCCTTTAAAAATTCTGGCATTGCACTTGGTAGGTGGTTAATGTCTATATTATACATTTCTACCATCTCTTCCACTCTTTCAATGAATAATAACGGGTCCTTTCCACCATCATAACGTATACCCCACTTGCGAACAAACTCGATAATGTTTATGCGTTGCGTATCCTTGATTTCCATTGTGGTGCCGGACATACCTTTTACCTCCTTCTTAACTGGACTGGGTTCGTGGATTATCACTTTTGGTATTTTTGCTGGTGAAACCAAAGTGTTGGTTGGATTTGCCAATGTTGTCGTGTCATGCTTAACCTGCAATTCTAGTAATCGCTTTAAAATATCTGGGTTATGTTCTCCTCCAAGAAACTGTGCCATCCGTTTTCGAAGGTCTTCTACGCTACCGGTGGTGTTAGCCCCAAATTCATGTAGGTAGGCTGTTAATTCTTCCTTCCTCAAAGTGTAAGCCCAGGATACTTTCAGCATGGTGATTTTGCAGGCTCCGACTAAGATTTTTGTTTTACGGTTATTATAAGATTTATGTTTATGTTTGTTTAATCGTCCCGAGAGTTCACGTTTTTCTTTGTCTTTTCTCTTTTTTTTACCAAGTTTTTTTTTCCCACAAGTTTACCAAGTTTCTTTCAAAGTTTTACCAAGTTTTTCACACAAGTTTACCAAGTTCTTTATACTTTTACCAAGTTCTTGCACAAATTTACCAAGTTTTTTCTTTACGATTTATTTTGACGATCTCTTTAAATTTCCGATTTCTTTGTGTTATTATTTTAAAGTCCCTGCTCGGGCGCCATTGTAACGACGTGTTTTCACGCTCGGCTGGGGTAAGCACAGACGCGTCCAGGGTTCGTCACAAAAATTTATATTTTTCGAGGGAAATTAAAGAAAACACAAGTTCGGTTATTTTTTTTTTTTTTTTTAAAAAACGTTATAAATCGTATCGCTTTATTTACAAATTTAATTTACGATTAGTGAACCCGACAATACTACGATTAAATCCACGACCACGAACATATAAGGACAACTCACAAATATTTAATTGAACACGTCCACCGACATGTTCCTCACCACCGCAAGTATTAAATATTTGTTCAAATATTTAGTTCCTCACCACCGCAAGTAGTAAATATTTGGGTTTTTTCCAGCTCGACAAATATTTAGTTCCTCACCACCGCAAGAAGTAAATATTTGGTTTTTGTTTTTTCCAGCTCTACAAATATTTAGTTCCTCACCACCGCAAGTAGTAAATATTTGTTTTATCTAAACCCACCGATCTATCTCTACTTCTTGGTTTCACCACCGCAAAACTAAGACTGATCTCCTACGTTGTCGGTCTTCTCCTTTTATATATTTTTCCCTACACACACGTATACACATACAGACGAACACACATATCTACGCTGTTTATGCTGATGAGGTTACCAGACCTTTGTCAAACTCAACAGCTGACATGTACCCAGAGTTGTTAACACAGAGTTGTAATATGAACATAGAGTTGACAATTCCCCCCATTAACCCGTTTACTACCGTATATGTTAATTATGTTACTTAAACAAACAAATACTTCATTATTCTTTTCTTACTAACTAATACAAAACAAAGCAAATATTCCATATATTGATAACTTATTGATACCCAAAACGAGGCGACGACTTTGGTCATCACAGAACTTGAACATTTTTCAGTAAAAAATAAAAATAACAATAACACTTAGTTAAAATTGACTATCTTTAAAAGCGTATAACTTTTTATTGGACGTTTCCATTAAACATTAAACATTTTAAACATTAATTTTTTTATTTAAAAACTTAGTTTCTCCTGTTTCTATATCGCATAAATACGTTTCTAGAGCTTGGAAAGTATTTTTAGTGTTATTGAATTAAGGAAATAACTTTTTTCGTAAAAAAATAAAAAAAAATTTCTCTAAAAGACAAGTTTTAGGGAACATAACGGATCAGCTATAGTGCCTTCTTTAAGGGACAAGTTAAATTGTCTGCCAAAATTTATCGATCTTATTAAAAATCTACAATGAGTGACATAACCTCGTACCACGAAATTTTTGCTTGACCATTCTGTTGCTATATTTGTGGAAAAATAAGCAGCGGATATTCTTCCGTTGTTGATTATGAACAAATAAAAACTTTCAGAAAAATCTGAATGAAACTTGTGATTTAAAAAAATATATATATTTTGGTAGATAATGCAAAAAAAATTATACCTATTTCAGCGTTTTCATATGTTCTCATTTATAAGGATTTTATATGACGATTCACAAATGTTTGAATTTTTCAGATATCTCATTCATTGTGTAAAAACATATTCGTTTTTACATCGTCACTGTTTAAGGATGTCCCTTATTTGATGGTCACACACTGTAATGATCAACAGTTATAATTTAAGATAAGTTTTTTTTTTCTCTTCCCTTTGTGTCATATTCTTTTTCAATAATCATTGCCTTGTTACAATTTTGTACAATACTCTAAAAAACACTCTTGGTTTGCATTTGAAAAAGTAAAGTTAATTTGAAACAGTGACGTGTGAATTGTGACCCAAATAATTATTTCAAAAATAATTTAATAGACCTTTTTTTCTTTTTAATACAAGAATTGAAGGGCTTAGTGCAATAACTTGATAAGCCACAAATTAAAATAATGAAATAATCGCCTTCAAAGTTTAAAAGCAATGTAGAAAATAAGGCTTTAACTAAACCAGACTGTAAGCATACATAATAGGTGCTTAAGGAAGGCTCCGATCACATACCCGTTCATGGATGATAGAAATCCATCGGAAACTGCTTTTTTACAAAAAAAAAGTGTGGCTTATTAAGTTATTGCACAAAGAAAAGTAAAGAAGTTCATAGTCTGAAAAATGGTAGCAAATTAGATGGTCTTTCTTGATACTTGATACTTGATACTTGTAAAAAGTGCCAAAATGTGTCTTCTATTACATGACCTTCTTCCGAAGACTATAAGACAGTGAAAACCATTTTATTAAGTCAATGTGGCTTATCAAGTTTTTGCAGAAATTTTATTTAGAATTTTTTAATTTTGAAGAAATGATATCTGTATTTCAAGCATTTAGTGCTGTAGAAAACTTGTAATAAATGCCAAGATATTTTGGCACTTATTACAAGTATCTGTTGCTCGAAAATCCTGCAAAATAGCAACTATTTCCTCAAAATAAAAAATCTTAAAGAGAATTTCTGCAATAACTTGATAAGCCACGTGGATTTGAAAAAAATGGGTTTCACTGCCTTATAGTCTTAAAGCGATGGACATGTAATAGAAGACACCTCTTGGCACTTATTACAAGTATCTAGAATATGAAAGTCCAGAAAACAGCGACTTTTTCTTAAAAATAAGAAAATCTTAAATAAAATTTCTGCAAAAACATGATAAGCCACATTGATTTTAAAGAAAATGGGTTTCAATGACTTCTAGGCAGCTATTAAGCAAGATGTTCGAGCTATAAATGCTTGTAATAAGTGACAGTATGTGTCTTCTATTACATATCCGTCGGTGGAAGTCTAGAAGAGTGTAAAAACCATTTTATTATGTCAATGTGGCTTATCATGTTTTTGCACAAATTTTATTTGAAATTATTTAATTTTAAAGACTAGGTAGCTTTTTTGAAGGATTTGCATGATATATATACTTGCTTTAAGTGCAAAGATGTGTCTTCTATTCATGTCCATCGCTGGGAGACTAATAGACAGTAAAACCCATTTTGTTAAATTAATGTGGCTTATCAAGTTGTTGCAGAAATTTTATTTAGAGACTAGAAGACAGTAAAAAACATTTTATTAAATTAATGTGGCTTATCAAGTTTTTACAGAAAATTTATTTAGAATTTTCAAGGAATTTTTTTGGAAACAAAAAAGTGCATACTTTTGGGTAATTTATTTATTGTATTGCACAGTTTGACTTTGTTTTCAATCGATTTGGTCGAAAATGAATTTTAAATAGTGAATTAAAAGCAAAAAGAGATTTGAAGTTGTTTCAAGCGCTTCTGTTGGATCAGGAAAATCGATTTACTTCTTTTATTCATTTAAAGTCCGCTACAGTGGACGAATAATTATATTCGAATTTTCCCAAAATATTTGCCACATAAAAGTAAATATTTTTCCTTTAAATTTTGCTCAAATTTACCTCCAAGTGCAGCAAAATTTACTTAAAGTATTTGCAATGAAGTTGTAAAATACGCTAATGAGAAAACTTTTTAAATATTTTGGCGAAAAATTCAGTTTCATGCAACTGAACTTATATTTATTTCGCTGCCTAAAACTAAAAACTAGTAAAAATGCAGCAAATGGATTAAGATGGGTATGGTATATACTAGTATAATTGTTACACTTATCGTATGTGGTAGTAAAAACTTTAAAATACTGCAAATACCTTTGAAAAATCTAAATTTTTTGGGTGAAATTTTAATTATTTATTCCACTATATTGTTATTCTTACACACAGAAAAATAATGTGCCAACCGAATTGAAAAATGTATTTTGGTTTTCTACAACAAATAAATGCGGTTAGCACAACAAAATACAAATGTTATTTATGAATATTTTGGGTGCTGCAACTAAAATTTAGTTGTGTTACCCGATTTTAGTTGTAAAATCCAATAATCTTTATAAGCAACTGTGTAATATTCTCTGTAATATTCTGTGTAATATTATCTCTGTGTAATATTTACTTCCGTATATTCATCATCTACCTAATGTTTTATAAAATATATCGTATTTGCTGATTTAAATAAATCAATGTCACAAAGGCCTTTTGATGTCACATTAAAAACAAAAAAAAAATTTCTGATACCTATAATTTTTATCTTTGAACAAACGATGAATTCTGAGAAAATTAAAAGCGAAAGTGAAGATTTTGCGGTAGATAGTGATGACAGTGTGGTGGATAAACATTTTTTGCCCTCGCATGATGATTTAACTTGGGAAAGCAGTGAGGTATAATTGTTTTAACCCATTGCACAGTGGGATAAATCACAAAATTTGTGGAAATAATTCGGCCATTTGTTAACTTGTGGTCCGATTGCAATGAAATTTCGAACATGCATAAAATACATAAATGGAGTTTATATTTTGATTTTGAACCTTCCAGACCCTTTGGGGGCGGCAAAATGGCTGCCCAAAGCTGGGGTACTTTTTTCATAAAAAATTTTGAGTGTTTGCCATTTTTTGTTTCTCATCCGATTTTCAAAAAATTAACATATTAGTAATCTTCTTCTAAAGATGAACAAAAAACATGCTTACATGTGTGGGTTACCTCCAATAGTTTCCGAGATATTCCGATTTGAAAATGTGAAATTCCAAATTTTGTCCGACTCAGGTCCAAAGTTTTTCGAATATCGGGAGAAAATTGGGACCAATTTTCTTTTTAAAATAAAGGTTATTTAGCCAATAAAATTCTTGATTGAATAAAAAAAAAACTAGTTCAATATCTTGTTTCAGTCAAAAATTACATTAGTTTAAAGTGGAAATTAAAAAAAAAAGTAAATTTTGGCGATATTTTCCCCAAAAAGCACCAAACTTCTTATCGCTCTAGACAAATATTTTTCTTCTGAACATATAAAGTATGTATACTTTTCTGGAAGGTCTTTTTATATAAATGCGAGTTGTGGTAAAAAAAATTTTGATTTGTAAATACTTTTCCCCCCATCCGCTTCCAAAGTTGCCATATTTTTGAGGTAAATATCAACTTTAACTCACAGTTAAAATTTGTGCACGCCTCCAATTGGGTAGTGGAAACCGGTTTTAGATACTCCAACAGATACCTAATGTAGTGTGTAAGTCATTTCCAATCCCCGCTTTAAATGACGACATGGCAGCAAAAAACGAAAAAAATCCCATTTTTGGAATTTTTTTTTTTATTTGTAGGAATTGTGGGATTGTTTTCAGAAAATCATAATTTCTGAAGTTTGTTTCGATTTGTTGACCTTAAAGTCTAGTTCAATCCAAAAAATCATTGGATTATGTCTATTAATAAATATTTTATTGAATAGTGAAAATTTTCATTTAAGCAAAAACTGAAATTTTTACCTTCATATTTGGATTACCCAAGTTTTTGTTTTACCAAGATGGCTAAATTCAACCTTTTTTAAAAAAAATCGCAATCTGCAGGTAATTTTCTTTTCAACGATACCAAACACTGGTATGTTATGTTCATAACTCCTAAACAGAAAATCTTCAAAAGTTAGCCCTTATTCATATATTTCTTCTAATGTGTCCTCGTATTCACATCTTACATAATTGGGTCAGGTAAAAAGGGTTTTATGATGTTCTTCATTAATGATATTAAAGGTTTTGTGGGCCCACCCAAAGATACGTGTTTTATGATTGCTATTTTAAATATACCCTCTCTTTTTATATTTTATGGGCTTTAGTATTTGAAGACCCAGTTACCTGGGTTATGATAGCTAATATTTGTACCTTATATTTGTATATAAATATGAATAGGTTTAGTTTTAAGTTCATAAAAAACTCGTCAATCATGGTAATAACAGTAATTCATGAAGCATTGTGCTTAACTTTGTGGGACAACTCAAAACTACAGAGATTTGAAAAGGTTAACGTTGTAGTTGCATCAATTGAATCTTCACATCACACTAAATTGGACACTGCAGAAATATCTAAAATTGACAATTTTATTAAATTATTTGATAAAAAAATGCAGTCCGTTTCCGGCTCTATTCTGATATTTAAAACAAAATATTATAAGTGGATGAATGATAGCCTGGAGATAAATTTTTCTGCTGTTGGTGCACTCTGTAAGCCTTATAATGATTTGTGTGCAAAATCTTATAAAAAGAACATCGATTACTCTTTCTACGCATTCAAATACAGAAGTTTTTGACACGTTTAAGGAAATGTGAAAAAAAGAAAATCGCCTTAAAGAGGCGTTGCAAATAGGGTTTGGGATTTCCCGGACTTTTTTATTTCCCGGGAAACGGGAATAAAAACATGTGTTTCCCGGGAATCCCGGGAATGCCGGGAAATTTTTTTATGATTTTTTTTTTTTTTTTTTAACTACTTACAAGGTACATTTTTGGTAAAAATTTTATGGTTTATTAAACAAAAACAAATTAAAAATACACAAATTCAGTCTGTTGAGCAATAAAATTAAAAAAAAAATAATAAAAAATTAAATTTCATAAATTTGAGATCACTTAGTATTAAAGATATATACAGTGATGTAAAAACATTAGGTTTTCGAAAAACCAGCTTTTAAAATTATCAATGCATTTAACAAATCATTTGACATTCTGTTTTGAATCTTTGTTACAAGATTTCCAGCAACTGAGAAAACACGTTCGCTTTCCACTGATGTTGGCTTTATTGTTATTAGAGCATTATACAGTTTATCCAACTTTTTGGTACGGTGGTTAGAAGTTTCAAAAAGAGCCAACTCCTTTTTGAAAATATTTTTATTTTTTCCTGCTGATATTTTGGGTATAGCTTTCGTATTGTTAATTGCATTATTTAATTTATTTTTAGAAGTTTTATCAGCTTGTACTTCGGAAACGTCGTCATCAATACTAGATGATACTTCCGTATCACATTGCCCAAGCAGGCGTTTATACATTTGTTCGGCGAATATTTTTAAACTATTTTTATTTGAACATTTTTTAATATATTCACAGTCTTTTAAATAATTAATTAATGATACCATATTATTGTCACGACGATCATTAATTTTGGTTTTAATTGTGTCAACCAGCTTTCGGGAAAGTGAAGAATTGGTAGATAAAAGCTGCTCGTATAGCGTATTCATTATGACATCTGCAATTAAAAGATTAGAGTCACGTCGACTTAGGGCCTATACAGCATCCTTAATTGGATTTAAAACTTCAACCGAAACTTCTAAAAGTCTGTAGAACTAAAATCTATTAACGTTTTTTTGATGGAATTTTTTGTTTTCAAAAAAGATTCTATCATTCCAACCATGCTATTCCATCTAGTTATGACGTCGAGAATTAATTGAACTTCTTTATGATATGGTGGCCACAATATAAATTAAAATCTGCCGTTTTTATGAAAGAATTTTGTTTTATTTTAAGAGTTTTTAACAAAAAAGTTTTAGTTTTGGTATTCAAAATATTTTTTATGACTAAAAATAAAAAAAAATATGTTGTATAAACACACAACTTTAAAAAAAAATTAGTTTTTTTAAAATTCCCGTTTTCCCGGGAAAAATATTTTTTTTCCCGGGAATTCCCGCCAAACTTTTCCCGGGAAATCCCGGGAATTCCCAAACCCCACACCCTAGTTGGAAATCGCAGATGTTCTTCCAACTGCATCACCAAAACGGCTTAAACGGATTGTTAAAAGCATCCCCACCCCTTCATCGGATACAGATTTTACAGAAGAACAAGCCATTGCTCTTATGTTGGAATTAGGGCTAAGCAAAAATAAATATCTTATTTTGAGAAAGGCTTTGATTGATAAAGGACACAAAATTCTGCCCTCATATAACGCAATAAAGGATAAGAAGGATAGTATCTTACCAAAACCTATTGCTGTTAATGAACATGAAGCTTGCATTGAATTGTCTACTCTGCTCGAAAACACAGCATCTAGGATTGTTTCTGACTTTTATAGAGATCAGCTGGAAAGAGTCAATAATTGCGATGTTGTACTAATGTGCAAGTGGGGATGTGAAGGCTTATCAGTCCTTCCTGAATACAAACATGCTTCCGAAGGCCAGAACAAATCAGAATATAAGAGCGTATTTATGTCATCGTTAGTTCCATTAAGAATTCGTTCATATTCTACTACTGAGCCTTCAACAAGTAATGCTTTCGATGATGTATGGATCAATTCAGCACCTGGATCCAAAGCTTTTTGCAGACCCATTGGTTTCGAGTATATAAAAGAGTCAAACTCTACTACTAATTATTTGGTGGATTATATAGAAGGAGAAAAATGTACTTTGGAGCCAATTTGTATTGAAATTGGTGATTACAAGTTTAATATATCTTTTGATTTGAGCCTTACAATGATCGATGGAAAGGTTTGCAATGCCATAACAGACACGCTCTCAACTTGGGAATGCACTATACAGTTTTCAAATGTTTCCAAAGAAAGGACTATTAATAAAAAAGTATTGGGGTTTGGCATATCCCCCCTACATGCCCGCATTCGGTTCATGGAACACTTCTTACACATAGCATATGATTTAAAGTATAAAAGCATAGCAGGAAATGAAACAAAATCAGTAATAAACAACGAAGAAATGTCAAAAATGAGGGCAGATGAAAAAAGGAGAATACAAGAAGACTTTAAAAGGCAGACAGGCTTAAACATAGATAAACCACTTGCTAGTTGCGGAAGTACAAACGATGGCAATACAGCAAGAAGGTTTTTTAGAGATTTTGAAATTACTTCAATAATAACAGGAATTGACAAGGAGTTGCTTCGAAAGATTAACATCATGTTAATGGCAATTAATAGTAAACATAAACTAAATTCCTCAAAATTTGGAGTATATACCGACGAAATAACAAAACTTCTATTATCATTATATCCCTGGAAAGAAATGACACCAACAGTTCATAAGGTATTGTGCCATGGAAAAATCATCATTGAATCAAACATTCTTCCTCTAGGTGAACTAACAGAAGAAGCTCAGGAAGCAAGGAATCGAGATTTCAAACATGCCCAATTGTTCAGTTCCAGAAAATGTTCAAGGCAATCACAGAACGAAGATATTTTCAATAACCTATTACTGTCTTTCGATCCCGTCCTGTCGTCAATGAGAAAACGATGGATTTCTTATAACACATTGGCATCTGTAAATAATGAAGAATTAAAAGATTTGCTTTATCTGTTAGATATAAATAATGATGTGTCCGATTATTTTGTATTAAATAAAGAAACAACCTAATTTGTTTGTCTTTTTTTTCATTAATGAAGAACATCATGAAACCCTTTTTACCTGACCCAATTATGTAAGATGTGAATACGAGGACACATTAGAAGAAATATATGAATAAGGGCTAACATTTGAAGATTTTCTGTTTAGAAGTTATGAACATAACATACCAGTGTTTGGTATCGTTGAAATGAAAATTACCTGTAGATTGCTTATGATTTTCTGAAAACAATCCCACAATTCCTACAAATAAAAAAAAAAATTTCAAAAATGGGATTTTTTTCGTTTTTTGCTGCCATGTCATCATTTAAAGCGGGGGTTGGAAATGACTTACATACATGGGTTTTTAACTCCAGTATGTCTTAATTCTTGACGGCGGGGATCTCGAGTGCTCGGCCTCTGGCCGAGCTAAAAAGAAATAAACAAAAAAAAGTCCTTCCCCCATTTTATAAAAATTAACATATCTTCCTCAAATTCTGGACGATCTGGCAACTACGGGTATTTTTGGAATCGTGAAGACATTTCCTTTCATTTGATACCAATATTGCCTAAGTAGGTGGCATGGGTCGTTTTTCACCCCCGCCCCTATTTAACAAAAATGGCCGTATCGGCTGCAAAAACTGCCCGATCTGGCAACTATGGCTATTTTTGGAATCGTGAAGACATTAGCTTTCATTTGATACCCATATTGTCTACGTAGGTGGGCCGGGTCGTTTTTCGACTGCCACGCCCATAGGGGCGTGAGCCCCCTTATTCATTATGATTTTCGTACTCCTGGGAACATTCTGAAGGGGATGGCATATTCAGATTTTTTCTCTAGGGGTGTCCCCCATAAACTGAAATTCAGCCAAAATACAATTCCAAGAATCCATGGATATTGTTTATATTACAGTTTCTTTGTTGCCACTAAAAACATTAAAAATCACAGTATCAAGAATTAATATATGTCGCTGATAAGCAAAACATAATAATTGTTGATTCGACACCAGACAATTGATTGTGATGAAATATATATGGGTAATGCCACCATAAGTGGTCACAAAATATAATATAATGTATAAATTGTGATGTACATAGTGGGGTGTATATAAATGTTAATGTTATAATAATAATAAAATATAGTATATGGTTAATTCCACCATAAGTGGTCAGAAAATATAATATAATATATTAATTGTGATGTACATAGTGGGTATGTATAAAGGTTAAGGTTATAATAATAATAATGATAGTAAAAATATGATACTAATAATATAAGGCCCATGCCGTAACTCGCTCGTTAACATGTACTATAGTGACTGTTTATTGGGAAAATATACACGTTAATTTTCGTTTTTAAGGAATTCACTTTATTCTTGTTTAGAATTTTTTGATTTTTAAAATTAATATAATTGAAGGGCTTAGTGCAAAAACATGATAAGCACCACGTTTTCAAAAAATGATTTTATGTGTTCATTGCATTACCCAAGGTGGTATTAATATCCACTTAAATGATTTAAGGTATATTCCAAATACTTTCAGATCTAGAGCAAATGTTACTTTTTACAATTCGACTATATTTCAATATTTTTTTACGCAAGAACATGATATGCCACACCAATAAGATACACTTCTGAACAAAAAGATTAACTCTAAAGAAAATAAAAGCAAACTTGAATTTTTTTGTAAATATATTGATTGAAGTATGGTGGATAAAGATTATTTTCCAACAGATGATCTAATCATTTAAGAAACCATCGATGTATGATTTATTTTAACTTTTGTGGCTTATCAAGTTATTCCAGAAATTTATTAATTTCTTATTAGATACTCCTAATAAATGCCAATATAAATCTTCTAATATATATTTGCCGCTGGAAGACTTGAAGATAGTAAAAACCAGAGTTCGAAAATGTATGTACCCCTAACATAACGTTGCTATCAAAAAAACCAATACAACGATCTCTATTGTTTCGTTCGTATTTATAAACACAACACAAGTGCTGAAATCGTTTTTGTAATATAACAAACGGAACAAAACGAAAATGTTTCTTTCGTCAAACATTATTATTTCGTAGGGGTTATTTTTTAGTTTTCATTCAACTTAAAAATTAAAACGTTAAAAACGTTGTGGTTGGCAGAATAAAGAAATAATTTTTCTGCATCAATGTTTATCAATGTTTTTTTGCATTAGTTTTATAAAAATTTCACTGGAACTCCTCCGTTGAAACTTTTTATTAAACTAATGCAATTATTCATAAAATAGCCATATCGGCTACAAAAATCGCCCGATCTGGCAACTACGGCTATTTTTGGAATCGTGAAGACATTAGCTTTCATTTGATACCCATATTGTCTACGTAGGTGGGCCGGGTCGTTTTTCGACTGCCACGCCCATAAGGGGCGTGAGCCCCCTTATTCATTATGATTTTCGCACTCCTGGGGTCATTTAAGGGGGCGTGGCATTTTTTTTTTTTTTTCCAGGGGTGTCCCCCATAAACTGAAATTTTGCCTGTATTTTTGCTGACACAAACAGTTTCTTTGCTGCCTAAAATATACATATTGATTGTGGTGATCGAGTTTATAGACAGTATTGGTTGGAATAAACAGAATAAGAGATCACATATTATATTCTTTCTGTAAAACAAAAATTATAAATAAATAAAAATTAAATCGAAAAGAAACCCTTCCTTGTAAAGATTATTGGTTCCTTGTAAAGATTATTGGTTCCTTGTAAAGATTATTGGTTCTAACCCAAAATTAGCGCTAGGTTGGTGTTTGATCATTCGATAGCATAACACGACGGATATTTGTTTTTTTAAATTCATTTATTGATCTAACATGAGAACGAATGTTTTGGTGTCATTGTTTCATTTGGAAATATGTGGAAGTACATTTGAATTATATGGCTTTATAACACACATAACTAAGCGACAATATTCTCACATCCACACAAGTAAATTTGTTAAAATCATAACGAAAAGACGTTATTACGATATTTGTTCATAATATTTTTATATTAAATATGGTGTCCTGAATAGGGGACTAGAGTACACTAGAGTATTTTTTAATGTACACCCAAGGACAATTTCTATAATTTATATTTTTCAAATTTGTACAAACTAAAAAACCCTCTGGTGGACGAACATTATTCTACAGAAAATTTTAAAATATTTTTCCAGTAAAAACCAAAAATTACGAAACTTTTTAGCCCTATTTTTTTGGTCAAAAGTCACTAAAACCGGTAACTTCAATAGCTGGTAGGGAAATGAAGATCCAAAATTGTTTACTTATTTTGATTGAGTGGTATCCCAAATGTTTTTTTTTATTCGGGACACCCTAATGTGCATGTATATTTGTACGCAAGCCAAACAAAAAAATAAATTCGTTAGTAAAAATTTCTTTAAACTTTGAAAATAAAAAAATGCTGAATTTAATTTTTTGGTATCTTTACTTCAAATAATTCTTTATTATTTTCATATTGATTTTCGGTTTAAAAACATACTTTTATAATTTGATAATAATTTTATAATATTATATCTCAATTGAAATTTTCTTCAATTAGCTTTTAAATAATATGTATTTTGAAGTTTGATATAATTTTTATTAAGCATAAAAATTATTGATTATGTGGGATAAGGATGGTGGTGGTGTGTGTGGAGGAGAACCTGGAGAATTAGAACTTCTGAGTTTGTAGACAAAATCAATATGAGATTTTATTGCTCAAATTGAAATATCCCAATGGAATCAAATATGGAAAGAAAGAAAACAAAAAAAATAAATTAGGAAATTGGAATATTTGATTTATTGGACAATTATGCGAAATAGATCTTACCAGTACGACAGCTAAATTGACAAGGAAGGGTCATACACTTATTTTAAACGGAAATAAGTATCTATGACTGCAAGATATGTTTGACATTTATTTTAGGCTTTAATGTTGATTCGAAATAAAAATTTATGTCGATAACTTTTACCTTTCACAACATTCAGCCTTTATAGATAATGACTTTAGGAATTCAGGGGATAATTTTCAGGAGTTAAGGACAAAAGTTGGCAAGGGCTTTTGGCATTAACATTACCGCCCGCCTTGCAGTATATGTGCAACAAAAATTTAAATGGATTGTCATAGATACGGATTTCCGGTAAGATCATATAAAACTAAATTTTAATTAAGTAGGATAATTATATTAGTAATTCATTGTAAGGAATTCATTGAGTTTTAATTCATTCAAATCTTAATGAAATATGTATAATTGGAACTAAAATAAATCTTAAATTATATATTACTATATCTAGGATTAAAAATATGTTCATATATAGAAATAAACAAGTACGTTTGTTTTTGCTTGTTTGTTTGTTTGATAGCGCTATTTTTGGAATGGATAAAAAAGTAATGCTTAAGTGGAGCATGAGCCATAAATAGTCCAGCCAAATATGGTGCTTTGGGCTGTTGGCAACCCTGTTTTGGAAATTACCCCCTCGCAAATTATCTTTGGATACAGATCAACCCCTATCACCACATCGATTCCGGCAGACTCGTAGAATTTTGAGTCAGACAGAAATAAGTCCCTAAAATTTTTCTTAAAAGATTCCGGCAGTGATTTAGACGGAGTCTTAATGGAGAGACGGTTATCTACTCGGAATGTTCCATGGATATTGGAATTGGAATCAAACCGTGACTTCAGCGTCAATGGACAAATGGTTTCATCCTGAAGTGTTAGCGTCGTGAGGTCTAGCTTCTCAACTAAACGTTTAGAAATTCGACTGATCGGGGAGGCCGAATCCAATATGCATCGTGCATGTGAATTCGACATATCAATATTGACGAGTAAAGTTGGGAGAAGGATCACAGTATTTTGTCGCAAAATAGCTGTGAGTGACGAGGACTTCGGTGCTGGTGGAGGAGTTGGTGAAGCGTTTCCAGAGCGCGCCTTTTTCGATGCGGCAGGTGGAGAACGAGAACGGGATCGTGATGAAGAATCCGAAGATTCCCTTAGCAATCTCGGATTAATGTGCAAAAGAGTATGATGGAATTTCTTGCACGTTTTGCAACCATGTTTGGTGAAACAAGTTCCTTGCGAATGGTCATGAGCAAGGCAATTCGAACAATATTTATGAGTTCGGACAATACGGATACGTTCAGCAACGTTCATTGCAAGAAACTTGCGGCACGTACGGAGCGGATGAGGTCGTTTACAGATACGACACAAAAAGGATTTATATTTAGTTGGAAGTGTGGACGATTTTTTCTGAACATGACGGCGAGGTTGTTGGTTATTTTTTCCACTGGATGTTTTACGAGGCATTTTCTGTTCTGGAAAAAAAAAGTTAGCGAAACAACACATAAAAATTAAGATTCTGAGGGCAAAACCACTAATTTAGTAATTGGTCTAGTAATGGTTCCTCTTTGAGTGAACAAATCGGCGACCCTAACGCGTTTATCAGACCCTAAGCGAACCTTTTCTACTCTGCCAAGGCGCCAAGAATTTGGGGGAAGATTTTCATCCCTAATGACTACGAGTGAACCTTCTTTCAAATTTTCCTCTGATTTTTTCCATTTTATGCGTTTTTGGAGCTCTTTCAAATACTCAGTTTTCCACCGAGAACAAAAATGCTGGTTCATGGCTTTTAATCTTTGCCAGCGATTGCGCATTGACATAAGAGGTTCATCTATCTGCGGATCAATTGGAGCTAAAATCGGTGAACCAATTAGGAAATGTCCAGGGGTTAGAGCTGAAAAGTCAGATGGATCTTGAGACATGGGTGACAAAGGACGAGAGTTGAGACAACATTCGATTTTGGATAAAAGCGTAGAAAATTCTTCAAACGTATATTTAAAATTTCCAGAAATCTTTCGAAAATGTGACTTAAAACTTTTCACCCCTGCCTCCCAGAGCCCCCCCATATGTGGTGCTCCTGGAGGTATGAAGTGCCAAGTAATATTCTGATGCGAGTAATTAGCTGTTACTGCCAAGTGCGCCGTTTCTATAAATTCTCGGGCTAATATTTTGGAGGCACCAACGAAAGTTGTACCATTATCGGAGTGCAAATGAAGGGGACAACCTCGGCGAGATACAAAACGACTAAAAGCACCAAGAAATGCTGGTGTCGATAGATCGGAAGTAGCCTCGAGGTGTATCGCCTTCGTAGAAAAACACACAAACACACATACATAGCCCTTGGAAATACGACATGCTCTTCCAGAGTAGCTTTTAATGTCGAAAGGACCAGCGAAGTCCAGTCCAGTATGTGTAAACGGACGAGAAATGTGTGTTCTTTCCGGTGGTAAAGCAGCCATAAGTTGCTTTTGACACCGTTTCTTATAAATAACACAAGTTTTGCATCTGTTTATGGTAGCCTTTATGAGGTTTTTAACCTTAGGAATCCAATAAAGTGACCTTATGATGCGGAGAACAAGTTGATTGCCTCCATGTAAACTAATATCATGGACGAATTGGACTAAAGCCGGGAATATTGGCAACTGTATGGAAGTATAATAGGATGCCTTTCATTAAACGAGAGACCAGGCGAAGATTCAAGGCGACCACAAGAGCGAATAATGCCTTCTTGATCTAAAAACGGATTTAAATTCAAAAGAGAGCTAGATGAGGCTATCGACGATTTAGCGGTCAGGGCTTTGTACTCATTTGGAAAACAAGCTTTCTGGTACATAATAATAAGTCGATCACGAACAGCTAAAATCTCAGAACTGCTAATTACAGGAGTTTTCCTTGCATAATTGGATCTGTATTTCGGGTGCGTACGATAATAAAATCTATACACATAAGACATTACCCGCATTGCCCTTGAATAGGACGAAAAGCGTTCTAACACATCATCAAAATGACTAAAATATGTGAAATGGACTTTAATCGCCTTCTTTTCTAAATCTGTTTCCCTCAAAGGTCTTGCATCAGGACTCGGAATTGGAACGTTCGGACTTTGAAGCCATTTTGGCCCGCACCACCATAGGTTGTTATCTATTAAATCTTGTGGAGGAACCCCACGGCTTGCTAAGTCAGCCGGATTATTCTCAGAAGTAACATGATACCAGTGTTGGGGATCAATTATTTGGGTGATCTTCGATACTCTATTTGCGACAAAGGTCAACCAAGCACAAGGGGGTTTAGCGAGCCAAGAAAGGACAATGGTGGAGTCAGTCCAACAACAAACTGAATATTTTTCAACATTTAGCCTAGGAAGAAGGCTATCGATCATTTCAGCAAGGAGAACAGCTCCACAAAGCTCTAACCGAGGAATCGATAAGGTCTTAACAGGAGCTACTTTTGTTTTAGAAGACACCAAGTGAGTGAATATGGAGTCATTGTCTACTATTCGGATATATATTGCTGCAGCGTATGCTTTTTCGGATGCATCGCAGAAACCATGGAATTGGACTTCAGCATTTGGAGTAAAATTTATCCAACGAGGAATTCGAATATCATTTATATAGGAGTAATTCGACTGAAAGGTTTTCCATAGTGAAAGAGAGTCGGGAGAGAGGATATCATCCCACCCTGTGCCATCTATCCATATTTTTTGCATGATTATTTTTGCTAGATTAACACACGGAGACAGCCAGCCTGCAGGATCAAACAACTTTGCAATTTGAGACAAAACTTCTCTTTTGGTAAACGTTGAGGATTCCGGAAAAGGTTTGGCTGCAAAATAAAATGAATCGGACCGAGCATTCCAACGGACGCCCAATGTTTTTGCCGTGCTGCTGTCGTCAAAATCTAAAAAATCTTCATTCAACAAATGGTTTGGAGGTAGATCAGCCAGGACGTCTTTGGAGTTTGATGTCCACTTTCTCAGTGAAAACCCTGCTGATTTAAGAGCAAGGATTAGCTCGGTTTTGGCCTCGATTGCTTCAACAATGGAATGAGCACCAGCCAGGGCATCGTCAACGTACATCGAATTACGAAGAATATCACTGGCGAGAGGATAAGTAGACTCAACGTCATTTGCCAATTGAATAATTGTGCGGATTGCAAGGTATGGAGCACAATTCACTCCAAAAGTGACAGTTTTGAGTTCATAATCCTGGACAACCTCACTTGGGTCTTTTCTGAACAAAATTCTTTGAAATGGAGTGTGTTCGGGACTAACTAATATTTGCCGATACATCTTTTGGATGTCAGCATTGAACACATATCGGAAAAAACGCCATTTAAGTATGAGAAAGGTTAGGTCGGTTTGAAGAACAGGGCCGATATGGAGTATATCATTCAAACTTAGCCCATTGGACGATCGAGAAGAGGCGTTAAAAACCACACGAACTTTCGTTGACGTGCTTTCAGGTTTTATAACCGCGTGATGAGGCAAATAGTAATGAAAAGGTGGTCTAGAACAATCTGGAGGAGAAACTTTGAACATATGGTCCAAATGAATATATTCCTCAACCACTGTATCATAGTCCTCTTTAAACGTTGGAGAGTGCAGTAATCTGGCTTCATTCCTAAAAAACTGTGCCATTGAACTATTTCTCGACTGACCTAACATTTGCTTTTGCGGATAACCCTCTTTAAAGGGCAAAGAAACAATATATCTACCACTTTCATCCCTTTTTGTGGTTTTAGTATACAACTCTTCGCAAAATTTATCGGATGGGGATGAGAAGTTCTTCCGAGGAAGATCTTCCACCTCCCAAAAACGTGAAATCTCTTTATCTAAAGAGATTTTACACATATATGAAGCAATAGGGAAGTTGGATTTAGAACCATCAAGAGGAACTGGACCAGTCAGAATCCACCCGAAGATGGTTTCCTGTGCATATAAGGATTTACAAACCCCGTGCTGATTTCCGGAAAGCATTATTGACGGGAATACCTCCCCACCTAATAGTATGTCTACTTTGGAACCAGTGTAGAATTGAGGATCGGCTAGCTGAATTTGTGGAAGATCTGAAAAATAAGATTCCGGCATAGGTTGGGACGGAAGTTTATCCGTTACCTGTCGAACAATTAACGCATCTACTGGAATCTCAACTGAGTCATCATGTGGCGAACCTAACATAAAGGAGCACTCTTGATGTGTGGAAGCAGAAACAAAATCGCCAAGACCAGAAACGTCAAACGGCTTTGTTCGCCGTTTAGGCAATTTAATAAGTTTGGAAAAATCTTCTGAGATAAATGATCCCTCGGAAGCGGGATCAATAAGAGCGCGTGCCTGATATCTTTCACCAAAATGGCACACGTCGACTAAAGCAGTACCTAGTAAAACACCCCTAGAATTGCAAGTGAAAAAACTTTGAACAACGCCACCTCCTGAAGTTTTCGTGGACTGTATATTAGACGAACGTGCAGTAGAAGCAAATGGAGGTGAGTTGGGATTCAATGGAGAATTGGTGTTAGAACTATCTAGCTTAGAAGAGTTAGGATTGGAAACAGCGGAATCTTTATGAAGCAGAGTATTATGACGCTTTTGGCATGTAAAACAGCTATATTTGCTATTACAATTTTTCACTGTGTGCGCTCTGGAGAAACAATTAATGCACAAATTTTGTTTCTTAATCTCACTCAGCCTCTGAGATTGATCCATTTTCAAAAAACGCTGACACTTACGGATTGTATGAAACTCCTTGGGACAGAGAGGACATTTGGGATCTTTGACCGAAGTTTGAAAGGATTTGACATTTTTTGAAGCACTTGGAATTCGGGGGAGCAGGCTTTGGTTTGGAATTAACGGAGTTAGTCCTGTGTGAACTACGGGACTCAGCCACGGACTCTAATGTCCTGCAACGATCCGTTAAAAAATCATCCATGGTAGACCACTTCTGAAGTTTCGTCTTGTCATCTACGCTTTGTTCCCATAAATTTAACGTGGCTTCGGGTAGTCGGTCATTGCATATGAGAACAAACAATGTTTCCCAACTTTCTACGTCAATGCCGTATAAGCGAAGAGCCGTAATAACAGCGTTTATATCCCGTTGGAGGTGCCTGAGTTTAGTCCCCGATTCGGAATCTATTGATGGAAGATTCAGAAGAGTCCTAATTTGTTGATGCACTAGAACCTTTTTGTTATCAAAGCGTGCACAAAGACTCTTCCAAGCTTCGCTAAATCCACTATTGGTCAAAGGGGCCTTTGCGACAATTTCGCGTGCTTCCCCGGAAGTTTTGTTTGTCAAATGAAGGAGTTTTTCTATGGGACTAAGTCTAGAATTCCTTATATAGACAGCCTCAAAAAGGTCACGGAACGTGGGCCAAGCCGAATAATCACCGGAAAATTGTTTAATGTCGCACGGAGGTAAATGCAAATTATTCAAATTTGAATTATCGGAGGGGGATTGAAGTGAATCAGTAGCTGGCGGACCATTGGACGGGTCAGCTTTTAGAGCGGCAGCAAATTCGGACAGCTTTCCCATACAATTACAATATGTAATGTAAATGCCCCTATACTTCACTTTAATAGACTCCAGGTCCAAAGGAGCCTCAGGGTCCTTGCCAGCCTTCTTCAAAGCGACTTTCGAAGTGCTCTGTTCACTTTCGATCTCACCAAGAGATTTTTCGTACGCAGATTTTATGCGTGCCCACTTGGACTTTACTTCGTCCCTATGCAAATCAATTGCATGAATCGAATTAACAGGATATCTATTGTCGTTCAAATCCACATCGAATTCTACTAAACTATCCGTTAAACGAATAAATTGCTCTAAAGACATTTTGAACGTTATTAAAATGGATCAAGAAGAAAAAAGGAACTAATTTGTATGGCCCTATGAAGACCGTAAATGATTGTCCAGAACAATATTAAAAAAAAAAAGGATACAAGAGAACACAAACTCCAAAAAAAAGAACCTGATCGATTTGTTAAGGTTTTCAAAGAACCAGACAAGCTAAGATAGAAAAGGGCTAACCCTTATTCAACAACGTTGAAATGAACGGAATAAAAGATCAAAGCTAAGGAATTGTACACTCAAATGTAAAGTATGTAAAAGTTCCAAAAAAAATAGTACTTTTACAAAAAAAAAAAATAATAAAATTAACACCTTAAATCAGTAAAACCATAAAAAATGTATTAATAATTACAGATTAATAAAATTGTTTTCATAAAAAAAAGTATTCGGTTCTATGCACTAATGTGTACCAATTCAAAAAATTCAAATCGCTGAAATATTTCTATTTCTGCTCTATCCACCAAGTGTACCAAAGAAAGAGTTAAAATTTCGTATTTAAAATTTTAAAATTCTTCTCATTCAAAGGATTAAACAATTTCTAATTTTGAAAAATAGTATTGGTAAATTATTTGACAAATACCCAAACCGGGATTAAAAAAAAAATTTAAAAAAAAAAATTCTTATTAAATCATCAGCCAATAATAAGTAAAATTTTCCGATGTTTGTAAACGCGTTTTACGGGGAAAAGCAGTCGGCCGTAATATGCTTACACGTTTTAGTGATATCCACACTAACTTTTTATTTGAGTGTAACACCACATCAGCTGTTTTAAATTATACTTATGTGCAGATACTTTAAAAATAAGTATTTGTATATAAAAGAGTTCAATGACCCTGGAAACAAATCTTAATATTTGGAATGATGAACTGGAAAGCTCTCTCTGCGCTCAGAATAAATAAACAACTTTGGCAAAAAAAACTAATTTCGCTGTTCTTTTGTTGTTTTTTTTTTTTCTCATATACACTCGAAATTTTCCGCGAGTAAAAAAAAATAACAAAATCAGGGATTTATTTTATCAATTAATAATTCCGACGATTCGAAACGAAATTCTGAAGAAATAACAGAAAAGGTAAAGTACACAATAAATTAACACAATCTAAATAATGTTATATTTAATTTTCACATGAACCTTTTATACTAAAAGTGGTATGAGTCCCTTTTCAAAAAAGTAAAAAAAAAAAAAAAAAATGTCCATGGAGTAGAATTACGGTTGAAACAAGGGGGATCCCTTTATATCCAAACGGATAAATTAAAATAATTAAAAATGCTGACGATTGAAATACCTCTTAGTTTGTTTAAGTCATCTACTATTTATCTTGATAGCTATATTTTAACCAGAATATTGAAATTCTAGTTGTCTCGCCGGGCCTCTAATAAAATGAATAATGTGTAAAATATCGAATTAAAATATTCGTCTGATAATACGAATATTTTGGAACACACTAATCTTATATTTTATGGCAATTGCATAAAGGATTATGAGTCGGTTTAATAAACGCGAGATATATTTGTAATTGTTCATATGAAAAAAATTTAGTTTTTTCCGTCCGCACTATATTGCATTTAGTTTTGCTTTAATTTTTTTCTATGAGTGTATATTACGAACATCCCAGTAAACGATTAACAAGCAGTAGCATTCACCCAAAATTTTTGTAGTTTATTCTTCTTTCAGCTCTTAAATATCGGCAACATAAAAAAAATAACCAATTTTAATTACGAAACTAGCGTGTTCAATCAAACAATTGTTGAAGTTGCACCAACAACGAAATTGTAAATTCAATTTAGAGTTGATAGCTTTTGATTAATGTTTAATCAAAATAATTAAAGTAATTGAACATGAGAAACAATTATGCAATTGTTTCTAAGGATCGAATAAATGGAAAAACAGTTCTGATCAATAACTAATTGTGTGAATTAAAGAAGTAATTGGGAATTTTCTCTTTTTTTTTTTTAATCAAATATTCTGAGGAAATTTTTTTCTCTGTGTAAGTTAACAAATTTAGTCACTTATTTAATATTTAAAATGTATGTATTTTCACTTCTTCTTTCCAGCACTCGTTGATTATATAGTGTTCAGCAAATATGCGAAATTGAACTAATTGATTCTCAAAAATAAATTAAAATAATCGATCAAAGTTTGAAAGCTTATTAGGAATTTTTTTTTTTTTTTTTTTAAATTTTTTTTTTATAAATTAGAATAAAAGTTAGAAAACCCACTCGCTATGAGCAGATGAAAATATTTTGCACACTAAATTTATCGCTGGGATATTCCACATTGGTTAAAAAAAAAACTTTGTTTTATTGTTAAAGAACAAAATTAAATAAAATAAAATAAAATAAAAGAGTTACTGGAAGGAATCAGTTTAGTGGATCCCTCTTTTTAAAGAGCAGCTTATTGCTTTTGAAGGAAAGGGGGCGTTAACAATGCCTGAAAAACACTCATGTGTGTATATTAAGCGCTTTATTAAGAGATTTAAGAGACTCGGATTTATTAATTTAGAGATTTAGATGTAGAGATTATAGATTCAGAGGTTTTATTTAAGAGATTCAGATTTCGAGATTTAGGAGAAATAATTTTAAATATGAAGTAAGTGTTTATGTGTATAAAACCTGCAACAAAAAAATGTAAGGGGAAATCATACATTTATCTGTTCCCAAAGAAGAAGAGGGGAAATATACCAATTAAATGGAGCATAAACATAAAGTCCGGAACAAAATTAAAAGGCACTCAAATAACGTTATATTTCTTTATGACTCACCAACCCAATTTGACACTTAATCCATTTTACTGGGATGAAGCTATGATGGAATCTTGGTTATGTGGATTACGTTCCTTGGCAGGTAGAAATGCGCCTTGGCAAATAATAATTCCTATTTAATACTGCTTCTTCTTTTGTTGTCACTCTATATATTTTTCTTCTAGCTCTTTTTATCCTCATTTGGCATGAAATTTCCTTTTATCTCAATATATTTAAAAAATTTTCACTTTCTAATATTGTAACTTCATTACTTTTTTTTTTTTTTAATCTTAACACTTGTCTTAATTTTCTTTACTTTTTCCACGTCTGATTATATTATTTTCTAAATCTTCTTTTCTTTTAATTTAATATTGTAATGCTACCACGTGTAGAAATTAAATAATTTAAATTCTACGACTATTGCACCAATTCGCTTTGCACTATCAAACGCAATGAACAAAGAAATAAAGCAAAAAAACAAACGAACCTGTTTTGACGTTGATGATGGTAATGTTGTTGTTGCTGGTAAGATCTCCTATAGAAATAACTCTCAGAGCGTCTAATCCAATCCGGTTCGAAGGACCAAATGATTATGTGGGATAAGGATGGTGGTGGTGTGTGTGGAGGAGAACCTGGAGAATTAGAACTTCTGAGTTTGTAGACAAAATCAATATGAGATTTTATTGCTCAAATTGAAATATCCCAATGGAATCAAATATGGAAAGAAAGAAAACAAAAAAAATAAATTAGGAAATTGGAATATTTGATTTATTGGACAATTATGCGAAATAGATCTTACCAGTACGACAGCTAAATTGACAAGGAAGGGTCATACACTTATTTTAAACGGAAATAAGTATCTATGACTGCAAGATATGTTTGACATTTATTTTAGGCTTTAATGTTGATTCGAAATAAAAATTTATGTCGATAACTTTTACCTTTCACAACATTCAGCCTTTATAGATAATGACTTTAGGAATTCAGGGGATAATTTTCAGGAGTTAAGGACAAAAGTTGGCAAGGGCTTTTGGCATTAACAATTATGTTTTTTTCGACATTTAATTGTGCAATGAAAATGAAAATTATTCAAGTTTGAGGCCATACTCTATATTTCTTTATTAGGATATTGTCCTAACAAATAATCTATAGAGTTTTTGTTTTAAAATATATTAATTGGTCTAATTGATGTGTAGCGCTTGGGAACATCCTCATAATCAAGAAAATAATCATGTTGTAGGTGGTGAACATTGAGAAGAAATGGGTTTTTTTTGTGAAGTTCTTATTAGATCAACTAGTTGTGATGGCAAGTTTATTTGCTTGTTATTAATTTTTCATTGAATAAGTGAATGCGTTGAGGCGCACTCCATTTGAGTATGTCCTACGATTAAATATTTATGCGCAATAGTAACGTTTTTTTCAACACAGAAAGAAAGTAAAGCATTTAATAATACAACATTCCGATTCTGATAAAAGCAGCCATCAGAATAAATAATAAAATTATGAATATTTGGCGTTTGAATGATTGCGTTTTCTAAATGTTTTATTACAATTGTTGCAAAGGTAGATGCAACAAGATTTCCTTCTGTTTCATCCCAAACGTAGTTATCGGAATCATGAGTGATGACGTTAAAAATAGTAAAGTTATGAACTTGCAATTTCATTTTATAATACGAAGCATTTGCATTTGTCTGCGGAATAAGCTTAACAGCTTGCATGTCTATACAAAGCAGTATGCATAAACCCGCCTTTGCTCTTTCTATATCGAGCAATTCCATATGAAAACGATCAAAATTGGCAAATTTTTGGACGACCCCTCTCCGATTTTAAAATAAATAGTCTCAATCGATTGACCAGCAAAAAATAATGTACCTACATATTTTTTTTTTTTTTATAGTGACTGGTTTAGTGGTGGTGTGCACCACTGTCATGTGACAAAATTGAAGAATTCTTCATAAGGGACCTCATTGAAAGTTGTTTAAAAAAAAAACTACTAAAGCGATCGCAACGAGTGATAGC
This sequence comes from Delia radicum, assembly GCA_021234595.1. Classification (NCBI taxonomy): domain Eukaryota; kingdom Metazoa; phylum Arthropoda; class Insecta; order Diptera; family Anthomyiidae; genus Delia; species Delia radicum. The sequence goes on from CM037855.1 coordinate 68,126,949, forward strand.
TCGTTGGAAAGGTATTGAATCAGGCTTTAATTTAAAAATAAAATTTTTCTAATATTTCTCAGAAATTTACCTTTTTTCCCATGAAAATTAAATTTTCCCATGAAAATTAAATTTTCCGATTTTCCACAGAAGCTCCTAAATTTTCCGGCTAATTTTATTTTTTATGGATTCCTCATAATTTTTGCTTTAAGAATCAGCAATAAAAAAATGGGCCCCGACTCCTTGTTTGGACAGGAGAAGAGCATTTAAGAGACCACCTTGTTCTCATTGTTTTTATATTTTTTATAATTGAATTATTTTTAATTATTTAACAAGAAAAATTAGGAAAATTTTATTTTTCAATTAAAGCCTGATTCAATACCTTTCCAACGAGCTATCACTCGTTGCGATCGCTTCAGTAGTTTTTTTTAAAACAACTTTCAATGAGGTCCCTTATGAAGAATTCTTCAATTTTGTCACATGACAGTGGTGCACACCACCACTAAACCAGTCACTATAAAAAAAAAAATATGTAGGTACATTATTTTTTGCTGGGCAATCGATTGAGACTATTTATTTTAAAATCGGAGAGGGGTCGTCCAAAAGGTGATCGCTTTCATATGGAATAGCTCTATCATTAAGTTTTTCATCTCTCATGTTCTCTATTTATTCTCTGTGGCTATCATACTGATCTTGTGAAACATTTTTTGATTCATATGATATGCAAGTGTCGCGCACATATCATTTCTTGGTTTAAATATACCATATATTTTTTTTTTTAATACTTCCATAAAATATTGAAAATATATTGCAGAGATTCCATATTCTTTCTGTGACTCGCAATCCTGGAAATATACTTCGTATACATGTTTGTACGATTTAAAATCTGACTGAAAGTATAATTTGTTCGTATATTGACGACGGTAACGAGATTCCAGCTTTGGCAGGTCATCTAACCATTTATTCAAATAATTTAATCGCACTTGGTACTGTTTGGCCCGGCTTGTATTTTTTTTGGCTTCACTTTTCAAAATTTGTTGGTTTTCCGGGCCCAATTGTGTAGCATGTAATTCACTTAAATTCAGCCAATTTCTAATCATTGATTCTGATATACCTAGAGTTGACATAAACATTTTACGGCAAACTTGCAGATGCACTGTTTTGTTGTTCAAAAAATAAGATTTTGTAATTTTACGCCTAGAATCTTTTACGAAAATACGTTTTTTGTTAGACAATTCAACTCTATTGGTCACATAAAGTTTTTTTGGTCCCATGACATTTGCCAGAAGCGAAGAAATATTTCCTTTCGAATATTTCAGAAAAATGGGAGCAATGTCGATGTGAACTTTTTGCACAATATTTTGAACCATTTTTCATTTCTTTTGTAATTTTTTCACAAACACTTCCTTTGGACAAACCCACATATTTCTTTCCGTTCATACGATTTTTTATTTTCCTCTCTTTTATTAGTTTTTTTAAACTATTCATATTTTCATTATAAAAATTTTCTATATTAGAACACATTTTAATTATTACTAAAACACAATTTTTTTTATTTCTTCACTTTAATATTGTTTTAAGTTCTACATCACGAACTGTACACTATAATGATTTTTTTACCGGTAAACCAAATGAGCAGCCATAATATATATAAAAATATACAGTTCACTTTTTTTACAAAACTCAAATGCTATTGTGTTGTTGTTTCCTATACAAGTGTAATGATACGTTATATTGTTATATGAAAAGCCTGCAATTGATGATACGTCATTTTAAATTTTGGGCATAAAACCGTGATTTTTGAACCTAGGAATCTTCAATTGTGTAGAGACATGTAGTTCAATAAAACAAATCATAATCAATCAAAACCCCGATTTTCGATTTTTTGATGATATGTCATTTTGCATTATATGTGACGAAATATACAATGTTTACATATTGAATAAATGCATAAAAGCTACATATGTTTTTTTCTTATTTATATAATTTATTATTACATGTTTTAGTAATAAAAAATATTTAAATAATCAGTGTTTGTTTACATGATATTTTTTCAGATTTATAATTTTTACTACACCATTTTCACTTGTTATTTAAAAAAGAACAAATTTAATTTCAAAATTGCATTTGATTTGCAAAAAAACAAATGAAACTTCAAATTTGCAAATCAAATTCAAACTATTCAATTTTAAATTCGAAAAATAGACATTAAAATTCAAAAACCTCATTAGTAATTTAAAAAATGCCATATGTTATCAAAAAAATTACTTTTGTTTTCAATTTATAACGAGCTTTCAACCTCCGTATATTTACAAAAATAAAGCAAATCAAACATATTAGCTAGGTTGATACTAGTATTTCGATCTGGCTAAAGATCTCATCAGAACCCGAAGTTTTAGAAAAGCTAGAGCCTATATAATAGGCAGAACTTTAACAAAAAACCTATTAATAATCAACTTTGCTCCATTCTTGTCTTCTTAGTAATCAACCACGTGGTTAGGTCTTTTCCTAACAAGCATCATGACGTTACTAAACTTTGAAGACCAAAAATGTTCTATTTATATAAAAAAATTTTAGTGTGTACTCTGGCTCAGTTGTTTTTCAAAAAATACCAAATATTATTGAAAAAATCAATTTGAAATTCAAAAAAAAAAATAGCATTTGTAATTGAAAAAAAAAATCAAATGTAATTCAAAAACTACCATTTGGAATTCAAAAAATACCAATAGTAATCCAAAAAAGACCAATCGTAACTCGAAAAAAAATCGTAATAAAAAACACAATTGAAATTCAAAAATACAAAATGTAATTAAAAAAAAAACCAAATGTAATTTAAAAAATTACAAATGTAATTCGAAAAATACCAAAAGTTATTTTAACAATTCCAAATGTTATTTAAAAAAATACCAACTATTCAAAAAATACCAATTGAAACTCAAAAGATATCAAATGTTAATCAAAAAATAACAAATGTCATTCGAATTAATTCAAAAAAAATATATGTTGAACTTCTATTGATATTTTTTGAATTACATTTGGAATTTTTTAAATAACATTTGTCACTTTTTGAATTTTTTTTTTATTATTAATTAATAATCATATAATTACAAATTATATACTATTACCCTAACCGAGCACTAGCTGCTATGGCCTTCGGCGCGTTGTAGCGAAAACAGACCAGTGCCTCTGGTGGGAAATATTGCAAATATTGTGCAAAAAGTTCACATCGACATTGCTCCCATTTTTCTGAAATGTTCGAAAGGAAATATTTCTTCGCTTTTGGCAAATGTCATGGGACCAAAAAAACTTTATGTGACCAATAGAGTTGAATTGAATCTAACAAAAAACGTATTTTCATAAAAGATTCTAGGCGTAAAATTACAAAATCTTATTTTTTGAACAACAAAACAGTGCATCTGCAAGTTTGCCGTAAAATGTTTATGTCAACTCTAGGTATATCAGAATCAATGATTAGAAATTGGCTGAATTTAAGTGAATTACATGCTACACAATTGGGCCCGGAAAACCAACAAATTTTAAAAAGTGAAGCCAAAAAAAATACAAGCCGGGCCAAACAGTACCAAGTGCGATTAAATTATTTGAATAAATGGTTAGATGACCTGCCAAAGCTGGAATCTCGTTATAAAAAAAAAAAAATATGTAGGTACATTATTTTTTGCTGGTCAATCGATTGAGACTATTTATTTTAAAATTTGCCAATTTTGATCGTTTTCATATGGAATTGCTCGATATAGAAAGAGCAAAGGCGGGTTTATGCATACTGCTTTGTATAGACATGCAAGCTGTTAAGCTTATTCCGCAGACAAATGCAAATGCTTCGTATTATAAAATGAAATTGCAAGTTCATAACTTTACTATTTTTAACGTCATCACTCATGATTCCGATAACTACGTTTGGGATGAAACAGAAGGAAATCTTGTTGCATCTACCTTTGCAACAATTGTAATAAAACATTTAGAAAACGCAATCATTCAAACGCCAAATATTCATAATTTTATTATTTATTCTGATGGCTGCTTTTATCAGAATCGGAATGTTGTATTATTAAATGCTTTACTTTCTTTCTGTGTTGAAAAAAACGTTACTATTGCGCATAAATATTTAATCGTAGGACATACTCAAATGGAGTGCGCCTCAACGCATTCACTTATTCAATGAAAAATTAATAACAAGCAAATAAACTTGCCATCACAACTAGTTGATCTAATAAGAACTTCACAAAAAAACCCATTTCTTCTCAATGTTCACCACCTACAACATGATTATTTTCTTGATTATGAGGATGTTCCCAAGCGCTACACATCAATTAGACCAATTAATATATTTTAAAACAAAAAACTCTATAGATTATTTGTTAGGACAATATCCTAATAAAGAAATATAGAGTATGGCCTCAAACTTGAATAATTTTCATTTTCATTGCACAATTAAATGTCGAAAAAAAACATAATTTTTATGCTTAATAAAAATTATATCAAACTTCAAAATACATATTATTTAAAAGCTAATTGAAGAAAATTTCAATTGAGATATAATATTATAAAATTATTATCAAATTATAAAAGTATGTTTTTAAACCGAAAATCAATATGAAAATAATAAAGAATTATTTGAAGTAAAGATACCAAAAAATTAAATTCAGCATTTTTTTATTTTCAAAGTTTAAAGAAATTTTTACTAACGAATTTATTTTTTTGTTTGGCTTGCGTACAAATATACATGCACATTAGGGTGTCCCGAATAAAAAAAAACATTTGGGATACCACTCAATCAAAATAAGTAAACAATTTTGGATCTTCATTTCCCTACCAGCTATTGAAGTTACCGGTTTTAGTGACTTTTGACCAAAAAAATAGGGCTAAAAAGTTTCGTAATTTTTGGTTTTTACTGGAAAAATATTTTAAAATTTTCTGTAGAATAATGTTCGTCCACCAGAGGGTTTTTTAGTTTGTACAAATTTGAAAAATATAAATTATAGAAATTGTCCTTGGGTGTACATTAAAAAATACTCTAGTGTACTCTAGTCCCCTATTCAGGACACCATATTTAATATAAAAATATTATGAACAAATATCGTAATAACGTCTTTTCGTTATGATTTTAACAAATTTACTTGTGTGGATGTGAGAATATTGTCGCTTAGTTATGTGTGTTATAAAGCCATATAATTCAAATGTACTTCCACATATTTCCAAATGAAACAATGACACCAAAACATTCGTTCTCATGTTAGATCAATAAATGAATTTAAAAAAACAAATATCCGTCGTGTTATGCTATCGAATGATCAAACACCAACCTAGCGCTAATTTTGGGTTAGAACCAATAATCTTTACAAGGAACCAATAATCTTTACAAGGAACCAATAATCTTTACAAGGAAGGGTTTCTTTTCGATTTAATTTTTATTTATTTATAATTTTGTTTTACAGAAAGAATATAATATGTGATCTCTTATTCTGTTTATTCCAACCAATACTGTCTATAAACTCGATCACCACAATCAATATGAATATTTTAGGCAGCAAAGAAACTGTTTGTGTCAGCAAAAATACAATTCCAAGAATCCATGGATATGGTTTATATTACAGTTTCTTTGTTGCCACTAAAAACATTAAAAATCAAAGTATCAAGATAAGCCAGAACGCTACCAACTAGCCTACAGGGGCGCACCACTTTTTGAATTACATGTTATTTTTTGAATTAAATTTGGTATTATTGAATTACATTTGGTATTTTTTGAATTCGATTTTTATTTTTTCAATTACATTGGTATTTTTTATTTCAAATAGTATTTTTAGAAATACATTTGGAATTTTTCGAATTTCAAATGGTATTTCTTAAAATTTCAAATGGAATTTTTTTATTTATATTTGCTATTTTTTTTTAAATAAATACGATTTTTTGAAAAATTAATTCGATTTTTTGAACAACATATGGTATTTTTTGAATAAAAAATGTAATTTTGAAATTCCCAGCAACATTTTTTAGAACAGATTACCTCTGAACCTGTTCTAGAACAACGTTTACCATCGGTTATATGGAACCGGTTCTAGAACAGGTTCCTGGGAGTCGAAATGTAAGGTGTCACTGTCCCAGAACCAGTTCTATAACTGGTTCTATAACCGGTTCTAAAACAACCTGTTCTTGTTTGGAGGTAAAGAATCTATTGCAAATAGGACAAACTCCATAGAAAAAGAACCAGTTGCAGAACAGAAATTAGAACCTGTTATAATACAATATAAGTTGTTCTGCAATCAGTTATTTGGATTTTACTATTTTCCTGGGTTACAATTGGTGTTTTTGAATTACATTTGGTATTTTTTGAAAATCAATTGCAATTTTGAAATTGCAATTAGTTTTTTTTGTGTGATTTTAAATTTTAAGGTGAAATTTTACTAGTTTTAAAGTTGTACAAATGATAAAAATGGGCACAGTTTTATGCGTTTTGTTATTAAATGAATTACTTTTAGTGATTCGCTTTAAAGTTTGACCCTCGCGAATGATTTTCCCCGTTTTTTTTTTTGTAATTTTGTATGTTTATTTACTATTTTGACTATTTTTTTTAAATTTTTTTATTAGAAAATTTAGTTACCCAACGAAAAAAGTTTACGTATAGTTATACATAGTTTGATATAATTGTATCTAATTATATATGTGGCCATATGTAACGATATATATTTACATCTCAAAATAATTCGAAAGAATTTAATAATTTATCATATTTTTTTTTAATATATTATCATATTTTTTTTATATATAAGTTGATCTTTTTTATCTCATCATATATAATTGACATAGCTATATATAAGATCATATATACTTCCATATATAGTTATATATAAGTATATATAATGCAATAAACTCAAACAAATTCTATTACTTTTATTTAAGATTATTATGGTAGAAATTAAAAAAAAATATTTCGCTTATTCTATAATTATAAGAGAAGACAAAAAAAGCAAAATTCAAAGTAAAATTTTGTGAAAAACCTTAATATGTAAAAACTACAATTAAGGCCCGATTACTGAATGTCCCGTTAGCTACTAACTGGGACTTTAACTGACACATTTGTTGTTGTTCCCCATCTAAATGTTCAATTTAACTGGTTGTTAAATTTTAACTCGTCATTCAGTAATAGTTTTTAAATGTAATAAATAATATTTTATGAGTAAAAAAGAATTTTAAGTAAGAAAATCTTAATGAAAAAATCTTCTCTATAGCCCAAAGAACCGATTTGGATTTGGCCAAAAACTCGTAATTTGTCGCGTGGAATTAAATTTTTTCTATCAAAATTATTTGGTTTCAATCTTATAAGTTTGGTTGATTTGGTTGAATTTATGAGAGATTATCTATAAATACAGATTTTGACTAAAATTTGCAGAAAATTCATGTTTTTTAGTACATATTTAAAGAATTTAAAGTCAAATGAAAGAAACAAAAATGTCCTTTAATACATATTACCTTTTACTCAAAGAGTTTATCATTAACCGCTAATTTATAAAATTTTCTTAAAATGAAGTTATAATTATGAAACACTATATAACTAGATAATTAAAAAAATACAACATATAACAACTACATTCTTTGTTGCATCAATCGAAAGACAAGACAGAGATGAACAATCTTCCGAAGGCAGCTGAGCGATGGGTTCAGTTGTTTAAGAAATAACTGGAAAACAAAATGACGTTATAGCTATGAAACACAGTGTATAAGTCAAATTGAAAGCACGTCAAATTTACCAATCAGTGGATTTATATTTCAATTTTCATTATTATTATTTGGAATGTAAAACAAAATAGTATGAATTTTATAAAGTTATATCAAATTAAACATAACTGCATTACATTAGATAGACCGATTTTTCGGATCAAATTATATCAAATGAGATCCCATGGGATCTTATGAGATAAGGTTACGTATGCCATTTCTCGGATCAGCTGAGATATGATGTGATATGAAATTATATATATGATTATATATACCCATATCGGAATTTTTTTAATCGGGTGTATAAAGGTACACTCAAATAAAAAAGTTAGTAAAGGCAGCTGAGTCAGCAAAATTTTAGTCAGGAGGGTGCTTGCAAAAAAATTGCTAATGTCAGCAAAATCCTTTGCTGAAAATCAGCGAGCTGATTTTTAGCAAAAAATTTAGTGACAGGTCCTTGTTTCATTTCGCGTCACCGAAAACAATGTTTATTAGTTAAAAATGTTTTATTTTTGATTTGAATTAGTTCAATTCTTCCAATTTTGGTTTTTACTTCTCATCGGGTAAATAAAACAATCTTTTTACTTCAAAATTTGGGTAAAAATCTTTTACCCCTTCTACATTGGTTCTCTGACGACATTTAGTTTACAAATACATTTAATATTTGTTAAATTTAAATATTTTATTCTATCTGTTATTTAATTAATAGACAATTACTTTCACAAGCCGGTGACGACGCGAAATTTGTTTTAATCCACAATATTGTTTATGTATGAAAAACAGATACAAAAATCTTCCATGGTTGATTTGTTTATATGTCTTACAAGAGTTGTACTTTTTAGTACATTACAGATGTACAGATGTTGCATGCCGCGACATATAATTCATTCAGCGTATATCTTTCAATCTGGTTGTCGTTCACACTATTGATGTGCTAATCAGCACATTATTTTAGCAAAATAAATTAGTAAAAATATTAGTAAATCATTAGTTTAAAACAGTTAAGTGCTGAATAAGTAAACGGTCCGGCCAAATAACTTTTTTTTTTGAAAATGCTATAAAATAAAACTACTGAATATTTCTTAAATTTCTTTTTTATTTGAAAGTACAATCCTTCCGGTTAATTAATTAATTAATTTCATTCAAATGGCTGCCTCGGCTGGCCATGCAGTAGCCTACACGATCGGTCCAATTTTTAAGCACATTATCGATTGTGTGCAGCTGTATTTCACCATTGACTTCCTGTTCCGTCCTGTTGAAACCAAATGTTGCCAATATCCTCCTCTTCAATTTTGTGAACAAAAATTCGTTCAACATGGCCCGATAACGATCGCCATTGACTGTAACGGCCCACTCCTTGCTCATTTTCGAAGAAAAATGGCAATTTTCGCACACTTTCTGCAACATTACCATGATTTTCAAAGTAATGTCGGAATATTTCCCAGCGTTGTTCAAGCGTATACACAACCATATTCGTTCAGCGGAAGGATAAAACTAATTATCTGTCAAATCAGACATGAGCTAAGTGTTACCATTCACGAAATAAGCACTAGTTGAAAAAAAAACGTTAGATGGCGGACCCTTTATAACTAATTTTACTTAGTTAAGTTCCCAGGAAATGTACATTATTTATATATAGAATCACATATAACTAAAACATCACATCTCATCTGATCCGAAAAATGGCATACTTAAACTGATTTCATGTTCTCATATAGTTTAATCTGAAAAATGAGTCTGTCAAATATGATCAAATTATATATAATTGAATACAATTTGTCTAATAAACTTTTACAAGTTTGATATAATTTTTATTAAAAATAAAAATTATGTGTTTTCGATCTTTTATTGTGCAATGAAATGAAAATTATTCAAGTTCGAGGCCATACTCTATATTTCTTTATTAGGATATTGTCCTAACAAATAATCTATAGAGTTTTTGTTTTCAAATTTATTAATTGACCACTTTCAGGAATGTGTTGATAGATCTATTTCGGGAATTTTTTAGGTTCCCATCATCAGAACACGTTTTGAAAGAAGTGACAATCACATGAAAACATCAAACAATCATATAAACTAGTTATCCCACTAAATGAGAACTAATATATGAGTTCGAAGTTAAAGATTATCTCCAGTGATCAACAATAAATTAAAAACTTGTTCGTTATGTGCAAGATGTACCTTTGGTAGATATACAATACACGCTTTTGTTTTTATTCTCCTTTTTATTTTCACATTTGTTTTGTTTTATTTAAAAACAAGATGTAAAGGGGAAGTAAACTAGACCGTACTTTGTCTTTTTTTTTACAAGTTTGATATAATTTTTAATTCATTTATAAAACATAAATATTAATTTTAAAAATAATGTTAAATGTAAAAATGTATGTTTTTTATTAACCTGAAGTTGGAACATATAATAAATCTAAAAGCTAGGTAATACAAACAAACAACATTTACGGAGGAGGAAAGTCAAATTTTTTGTTCGAAAAATTTTTAAGTGGAAGACTTACGGAATTTTAAAGAGCAGAAATAATCAGATAGCTTTATACGTCCTTGTTATACAAAATAAATAAAAATAATAACTTCATGGTCGGTATTACGATATTTTGTTTATGAAGGATAAATATCCATAGTATTCAGCAATTTCAGATTGTTCAAAACAACTATTTTGTTAACCACAAAACAGGATTAATGGTAGAAAGTATATTGACTATAGTGGAATTAATCAACTATTTAATTTTTAAAATTAAAAATTAAGGTGTAATGGACACATGTGTTAATAAAAAATATTAATAACACACCTCGACAAGCTTGCTTGGTTTGAATGCCGATACGTGGTTTATATAGTCTTTGATGCCCTGATTCCAAATCCATTTTGAGAAGATCTCCTTTAAGTTTCCAAAAATGGCCATTTTGGCTCTTTTTGAGACTTTTCTTGACGCTTTCTAAGGATTCAAAATAAAGATAAGTAATTAGAATACACTTTGCTCTCGGAGATACCGCAATGCAATTTTCTAAAACTGATTGTTAAAATAGCGTAAAGATATATTTATTAAATGCCTTCTACAAAAAAAAATATAAATACACTTTTATATGAAATTAAGAAATAAGAATTACTATTTCGTGCAATTCTAAAGATAGCTTATATTTGAATTGCTATTTAAACGAAGTTGGTGTAATCATTTTAACGTTTTCTCCGACAGTAAAAAAAGGAAAGTTCAAAGTTTATATCGTGACCCTAAAATCATTTAAAGCTGATCGGATACATGTTCTAGGCTACTTTAAAAATGTATTGGTCATTTTTTTGATGGATTCGGATTCGATAAAAAAATTTCGAATTCGGAAATCTTGCACATATTTTAAACAAGAAATCTTAATGAAAATCTTACTTGTTTTCTATTTTATTGTTTTTTACTCTTGTACAGAGAAAAATTATAAAAATAAGATCTTTACTACAGATTTTCTCTTTACGAAAGGTACAAGATTTCTGAATCGAGTTACGCGGTAAATCTCCTTGTTTTAAGAGAGTTCGGAAAAAATGTGTTAACAGTGGTAATTTTAATTTATTAATTAATTAACAAGTTTTTAAGCAATTTTAATTAATGTTAAACTTAATTTGTGCTATTTAATGTTTGTATAACTAAAAAATATGCATTAAAAACCCTCTAAAAAACTGTTTCTCTTAAAACCAGTTGGCATATAACAGATGTTGAGTACCTTGCTTAGTCTTTAGTCTATATGTGCGTTGGTTTCAAATCTAATAATTATAACTTCGTTTTTTGAGTACTTTAATCAAAAAATTATAATAATCATTACAAAACAAAAAACCGTACTTTTTCATGTTTTTTGCAGTAAATTTTGAAACTCATTTATATTCTAATTACGGTGCTAAAAATATATAAAATTTATAGAATTTTTTGCATTAAATTTACTTATATATTTTATATATAATGTATATATTTTGTCATATATAATTATATATAAAAGTGATAGAACTATTTTGATTAATTGTACCATATATGATTATACATTAGTATCACACATAACTACACATCACATCCTCATCTAATCCGAAAAATGGCATACATTAGCTGATTTCATGGTATCTAATCTCATATAGTTTGATCTGAAAAAATGGAGTATCAAATATGATTGCATTTATATATAATTTTAAACAATTTGTCTAATAATCTTTTTAATAAAAAATAAATAAAAATTAAAATGTTTTAGAGGTCAGAACTTTTTATTTTAATCCAATTAAGTACTCGTACTACTTGTAATTCATTTTAAAACATAAATATTAATTTTAAAGAATAATATTAAATGTAAAAAATGTATGCTTTTATGAACCGGAAGTTGGAACATATAGTAGATTTAAAACGCTAGGTAAAAAAAAAAACGGCGTTTACGAGGAAGAAAATCAAATTTTTTGTTTGCAAAATTTTCAAGTACAATACTTACGGATTTTTTTCAAGAGCAGAAATAAACAGCAAACGTTACATGTCCTTGTTATACAAAATAATTAAAAATAATAACTATACGGTCGGTATTATGGATCAGTACGATATTTTTTATGAGGGATATATCGTACTTCAGCATTGTTCAAAACAACTATTTTGTTAACCACAAAGCAGGATCATTGGAGAAAATATATTGCCTATAGTGGAGCTAAGAAAACTATTCATTTTTATAAATTGAAAATTTAGAATCCTTTACGTAGTTATAAGTTTTGGGTTTTTCATTTCTTTAAACAAGCCGTTTCCAACGTTATTGCCAATTGCAAGTGCCTGATTATATGTCTCGTTAGCTCAGTGGCTAGAGCGACTCAAAGACTTTTTTAACTTTTATTTTATAAAACAAATTTTATACATCTTTTTCATGGTTTTACCTACATTTTACCAAAGTTGAAAATTTTGTTTCCTCAATGCTTATCCGAAGTTTTTGAACAGGCGGACCTTTTGTGTATGATGTTATCATTTTGCGATTGGGAAACCACATGTAGCCAGCACTGGTATACCATTGGCTGATACCAATATGCCAGCCATGGGAAAAGTGTTTTCGCAGTGTTTTCCACAGTCAGAAATTACCAACGGCTCAAAAGTATAACCCCCCGCAAAGCATTATTATGTCAAAATGATGATGCATTTGTTTAAAAAAGTTTGTAGTCGGAAGCAAGCTGTCGGCAAAGCCGCGCCGCTAAGTTAATTACAAAATAACTGAATATTTTTTTATCAAATTATTTTTGTGATAAGTTAACACGATCTTTTTACTACAATTTTACTAAAGAAAGAAATTTGAAAATAAATTCTTAAGTAAAATTTTAGTACAAAAACTATACTTTGTCCTGACTATAATAGGAG